>JAFVLL020012009.1:0-11951 GCA_021397915.2 Tor tambroides
AAAAAAAAGAAAAAAAAAAAAAAAAAAGGTCAAACAGACCTGAATCTCCAGGATATTGAAGGTAAAAAAAACATAGCACCTGGACTTTCTAGTAGTGGTAAAACAATATCAGCTAGGTGAACTAATGGGCTGCAATTTGGCACTTTATTTTATTTAGTTGCTGAGGCAATTTCTTATTTTTGTTTACTTTAAGTTGAAGTACTAAAATGACTAAAATTAAAATTAAAATTAACAAAAATTATATAGGCATTCATCAAGAAAAAAAAAAAAAAAAACATCCAAAGCTACTAAAATGAAAATAATATTTTTAACTAAAATGGTATCTCAATGTTACAAAAATAACACTGCTCTGAAACCTGCACACTTTCTTTTTCCAAATTTTGAGTATATACTAGGATTTAATTTCCACCCTGGCATCAGTAAAGTATATCTGTCCAATAGATTTCAGATGACAGTATATTTTTCCCAATTTGAAAGATCTTCTGTGCAGTCTCTTTATTATAAATAATATCTGCAACTCTGACCTTTGGTTTCCGCTTCCGCCACCTGGTCTTTGGCCACTTCCTCCTGTTCCTCTGCCAGAGCCTGGAATATGGCCGAAAGGAAGAAGAATAGCAGTTCACAGAGTGGCCCCTCAGGATCAGAGCCCACCAAGGCCTCCTCCAGAACCTCTGTAAACAGCAACAACCCTCATCAAGAATGTTAAAATAAATAAATAAATAAAAAAATTGCATCTGACTCCAAAAAAAAATACATTGTTAAAAGAAAAGCCAATTTGTAAGCTAGAATGTTATTAGGACACTCATGCTAGATTTAGTGAGTGGGAATGACATAACCCATGGCGTAATGTGTTTATGAGCAGTAAGTGTATCTTACCCAGTGTTACACCATCAGGGAACTCATCCTTTAGATCAAAAAGCTCTCCAAACGCATTCAGGAATTCAAGTACCATCAGAGCATCTCCAAACAGCTCTGGAGGAAGACGTGTTTTCACTGGAAGCGGCTTCGGCAGCTCCTGAAGACAGGCAAATTTAAAAACAGCGTTTAGTCTGCTGCTTATGTATGCGTCTATGCAAAAGATATGATTTATAGTCTAAGGGGGCATGTTTACCTTCAGGTCATCACACTCCATGTCCTCTCGAGGTTTGCTCCATAACTTCAGTCGCTCTGCATATTTTTTCTTTTCCTCCTTTAGCTTCTCTCGTTCCTGAAGCACATCAAACAAAAAGATGATTGTGGAATTAGATTTACAATTAGCCATAAAAATTATAAACAAAATTATAAAAGGTGCAATAATTAATAAAGTATAACAAATATAAGCATTATTTACTTTGATGTACGTAGGACCAAATATCTGAATGTGAAAGACTAGAGATGAGAAATGCATCGAGAGAAAAAAAACAAAACAAACAAACAAAAAAAAAAACTTCCAACTCACCCTCTCTTTCTCAACCTTCATTCGTTCCTTCTCCTCTTTACGCCTCTGTTTCTCCTCTTCTACTATCCTCTTCATCTCCTCTCTCTTTTTCTCCTTGTCCTCTTTTTCTTTCCTTTTGACCTCTATTAGATCTTCTCTTTCTTTCTTGAATTTTTCTTCATAATGCAAGCCATTTAAAGAAACAGCAAATTTATGCAGATGCATTGCATAATTCACACCATGTCTAGTCAGTGTGCAACTTGTATTTTGAATTTTAAACTTACCCATGGCCATCATCTGTTCTTTCTGCTGCATCAATTTTAACTTCTCCTCCACATAATTAATCTAAAATTTGGAAATAAATCCTCATCAGAAACAGTATTTAAAGCTGCATAGGTAATAAATTCTACATCAGACTGAATTTTTTTTTACAAATGGCATGCAATGCTTTTAATTGTCTGAATGAAGACAGTAAATTTGCAAACATTACATCTAAACACATGTAAGCACACAATAACACAGACCTCTGCTGGAGAGGCATCATTAGGACGGCGACCTCTGCCCTTCCCTGGTGAACTGAAGGTAAACACTGGGGGCTCGTCCGGGAAGAAGTAGGAGAAATTGTGTTCGGCTAACTTATATTTTACAACTGTTGAAGGCTGGAAATAACAGTAAACAGAGAGGAAAAAAATAATTTAAATTGAATTGAAATGGGCAACTTGATGACTGCAGTTCAAAAATCTGTTAAATTTTTTTGTTTCATTGTTGTATTTACCTTGAGTCTGATGGTCCCATTCATCGGTTCACAGTGCTGTTTAAGCAGCAGCTTCAATCTGTCTCGACTAAAAACGCTCTTTTTACGACTAGAAGATGGAAAAGCAAAAGAAGAAAAAAAAAATCAGATCAAGAGAAAAAAATAAAATATCGAGAGACTTTACAATGAGTAACAAACAAGAGAAACAAACAGACAATTATGACATTTATTTCTAGTGAAAAGAATATGCAACTCACCTAATCTGAGCAGCTTTTACTACTAAAGGTTCACAACCCTCTGGGCTGACAGGCTGAACTGTGTATTTAAATGAAGATGGACTGGTGGCTTTCTTCTTCTTGCTTTAGACAACAAAGCATAAAACATGCAATTTAGATGAAAATCAGCATAAGTAGACACACATAAAGCATTTCATAAAAAGGAAGTTCTGAGCACTGACCCATTAGTTGGTGGTTTGGGAGAAGCAACTGTGGGCTCCTCATCACTGTCACTGATAACTATTGAATCGCCCTCTATATGATGTTTAACTCGGCCGTTGACTGTGCCATTGGAATGGGGAGGCGTAACATCCAATATTTTGCAGGATTGCCTGTTGAGCATGGAAAAATTCTAATAGATTAAACAAACCTGTGTGAATGTGTTTAATTCCAAATGTGCAAAAGTGTGAACTATTAACCAGCTGATATGAAGACAACATATTTCATGAAGAACTAATGAAAATTAGACTTAATCAGACAGCCTGGGAACCAGAATTTTACCTGAAATGCTACTACAAACAGTATGTACAGGTAAAATGTTTTTTTTTTTTAATTTTTTTTTTTTTTATCTACTTTAAAAAGCAGTTCATAAGAAATTGTGAAAAATGTAAGGCTTTCTCTATGTCCCCCAGAACAGGCATTTATATTTCCTTCTTTCTGCACATATTATAATGATACAAAATGTAGAAAACACAATATCTCATCATTAACTTACAAATGACTCCAAACATACAGAATCAAGCAGGCAGTTTGGGTGTGATCTATCTAACTGACTGGATAAGACAGCAAGACTCAGCCAGACACAGACAGCAGTCTTCCTACTTGTCTTCCAAAACAGAAAGAAGAAGAAAAAAAAAAAAAAAAATCCCCCTCCACCCCCTGTCTACCAGTGGGGCTCCATGCTTCCTCACGTCTGGTTGTCTCTGCGAGCTCTGATGATGTCTAGGGCAACTCCTTGCACCAGTTCAGCCAATCAGGGGGATTCTCTAAGCTCCACCCTATCACTTTATGTTATCTCCAAATAGCAAGGTCAGCTTGTGATGGCTGACTCTGATCCTCTCCCTTCAACAGGCAAGTTTCTGGTCAAGATCAGGCTTACATTATTTCTCTGGACTCGTAACTGTGCTGGGATGGCATACTTCTTTTCCAAGGCTTGATAATGTACTGTATACAGAGCTGCCAAGGACTGTTAGAGCTCCAAAAGAGATTTGTCTAGAGGAGGCAGACGAGGGTGGAGACACATCGATGAACATCTGGATGTTTCTCTTCTGTTAAGCCATGGTCTTTTCAAAACAGTGCTTTATACAGGGCTATTGTTCATCACTATTCACAAACTTTCTCTTTAGCACAGTTGTGGATCATCTACATAATGGTTGTTTTTTCTCCAGTAAAAAATAAATAAATAAATAAACAGTTGTTTTAACCAGATTAAACCATTATCAAAAATACTTTAAACTGACTGAATTTTCAGCGCCACACAAAAATATACATGCACTGCAACCAGTGTAGTCCGATATACAACATATGACCCGGTTCATCTGTTGAATCACTTAAAAAGTCTCACAAATTCACATGCTAGCAGATTTGAGTCAGTCTGAAAGATGAATAAACTCATCTGAATCAACATCTGACTCACTGAACAGTAAGTTATCTTTACTTCCAGTAATATCTGCCTCAAAATTAAGTTTTGTACTTAAGGTTTACAAACCCAAGTCATTTTCGATACTAACTGGCTGTTTATATAACATTACAGATATAAATTTGCCAGAGTTTTTGCAATGAAAATGAAAAACAGCTTATTGCTTTATTCATAAAAAGTCTCACAGCTGATTCCATGAACCATCAAAATGTCAGAGCTCGGGTGAACTACCCTGGAAAAGAAACACTATAATGCATACTGTGATTCATGTTGATGAGCTGCAACAGTATCTCACCTGGCACCAGAGCGACTGACAATATCCACAATTTCTCCAGGAAAGAAGCGTTCTTTGACATAAGCGTACACATCATCGCATATCTCATGCAGACGTGAGCGGTGCGTAAGTGCTGTCAGGTGCAGAAGGGGGACAAGCAGCGCATTGGGAAAGTTCTGAAGATTATGTCTGGCTTTCCTCTCGCTCTCCAGGGCCTCCTGGTAGGTCAGACCGGGCTTCCCCGTCACAGCACAGCTCCATACAAGACTGTTACACAGAATGGTCCTCTCAAAGAATTCACTGGTAAAACAAAGACACAATCAATGTGTAATGTTAATAACTATCCTGACACCTTTACGGTTTACACAGATATGAATGTACTACTCATAACTGACTAATGAACCTTGTCAAAAAGTTCATGTTTTGGGGAAAACAAATAACAGAGTGGAGATTTTACCCAAAACATATCTATTTATTTACAATCACATCTTTTTTCTCTCTCCAATTTTAAGAACTGTAAGTTAATCATGACCAATCCTGCTATTAGTAATAACGTAGCAAATAGACTGTTTGTCATCAAAAGGACACAGTACACTAAACTCTATTAACACACAATTACACATACGCTTTATACCAGTTAGAATAGTTTTATTTTTTATGCCCAAGTAGTTGGTCGTTACAACTTAAACAACTTCCCATATCAGTCTTACACATGTAAGATCAATGTCAATGGCAAACCGCCCCCCAAAAACAAGCCTTTGGACACTATAAAGGTGCAAAACCATTTAATTTCTCCTACAATATCCACAACAATTTTATTAGTTTTATTCACTTAAAATGTGCACAATGCATGTCTTTTGGTTTTTATTTCTAAGCAGTTAGAATTCATAACATAAATTACAATTACTATTGAAAGCTTACACACAATTGGTATGCCATTCATATTCAAGCTTAACAAATAAACAGACGCCCAAAATAAAGATGAATATCAATCTATGACCATTTAGATTTTTAAATAAATGCAGTGTCATAAAGATCAGCACAATCAAAATAAGAACCATAAAGCACATTAAGCTTTTATTGTTGTCATTTAGTTAAAAAGTGTAAAAAATAGAAATAAAACAACTAAAAATAGTTTTTCGTATATCATTTATTGGACAGTTGGTCTGTCAATTTTTTGCTTAGGATTATCTCCAAGTAATTAGTAGTTGTAACTCAGTAAACAGACCTAATGATAGTTCATACTAAAATGATAATCTGCATCCCTCTTCATACATCAGCCCAACATGACCACTTACATAGACAAATGACAACTTTCAAGAGCTGATGACAGATGGGCACCTAGACCAGTTCAAATAGTTGCAACTAAGTACTACATGGGCATCATAATCTTTCCATTCCCAGCCCCACACCAGTAAGTCATTTTCCAAAGGCCTGATGAGAAGTGACATCAACATAATAATGAAAAGAGCAGTAAAACTCCTGCCTCTAACGGGCAAACACACTAACAATAGTAGCGACCACGTTTTAAGCTACAACATCCTGTGTGGATGAGATCTGTCCCATCTCCGCTAACACCCCTCAAAAACACCCTAAACAGGGGCTTCCCGGGGACATCCCACCAGCGATATGGCACTATATAAGCTCTTTTAACACATCGACAGATAGTTTTATTAATTATTTCACTCAGTCTGCTCTCTGTATCGTGGTTTAGTTGGCTAAACTGAGCTAACTAACTAGCAGCCAACTCTGTTAGCAAAGGCCTCCAACTGACACCTGCCGGGTGTATGAAGGGGGGAAAACCTTAATTCTTTATAAATATAAGGTTATTTCACACTAGGGGTGTTGAGTTATAAGCAAATCTGGTTTAAAATACCAAACCAAGATATATGTAGGTTGGTAGATGTTTAAATTATGAAAAATTAAACTTTCAAGCGGGCTGTCACTTCTGTTGTTAGTTTCTAAGTGCTTCTGTTGTTGACTGTCATCAAAGGGGAAGTTGAAACGAACAAATAGAATTAAAATGAAAATCCCTTACTCGTAGTTCCTGAAGATTTCATGTGTGACTTTACAGAGGAAGACTTCTTCATCGGGTCTGAGATCAGCGGGAGGTTTCTGCCTCACGAACGGCTTTTTGTGGAGAAGCGGCATCTTTCCTTTCTCTTTATCTTTCTCGGAGACTTTCGATAACAACAAACACAAAAAGACAATAAGAAAGTGAGAAAATGTCAAATTAATACGGGTCCACTAAAAGTCAGACTGTGAGACTCGTCGAAACCGGTTGAAGTAAAACCGTTAGGATTTCAAATGTAAAAAAAAAAATAACGATATTCTTCAGTCTTTGTTAATGACACGCGCTTCCCGGGTGACGTTCAAAATCCAGCCCACATGTTTCGCCTTTTTATTCAAACCGAATATAAAGCACACGCTTGGTTCATATATAATAAATGAGCCCAATACATAGAAGAGGAATGATAATAGTTACCAAATCTATGATGTAAAAAAGCTAATCGGCTCCGGAAGAGAAAGAAAACACAAGAGTATTAGGGTATGTCCCACTTCTCCGAGCGGGGATATTAAGCGTGTTGACGACAAGTTTTGATCCGCTCTAGTTCACTTACCCACCGGGTAGCGCTGGGGGTGGAGCTTCCACGACAATTCTGTCATTTCATTGGGTGGTTTGAGCGCCAATCACGCCTCCGTAGCCAATAGTGGGAGGCGAAACTGGAAATGGGTTCTAGTTTTTCCACATAAGCTTCATGTATTTTGAATGACATTATTGTAGGTTAATATATATTTGCATAGGCGTTGATAGGACTTGATGACAGCTATTCTGTGGTTGGAAAAGAAGACAGATAATTGTAGCGCCATCAGCGTAACAAATTTCCCAACCACAAAGCCTAGTCCCTTAGATGATTAGAAGCATTTTTGTTTCAATATGTCCTCTTGAAAGTACAATCATAAAAGGAAGCTAAAATATTATTCCTTCATAATAGTTGAAATTGGAGTTTAGTGGCTTTTCATTCGTGCCTCTTAGTTTTGAGCTATAGGATCTCTATGATAGTGTACTCGTAGGAGTATAATACACAAATATACATTTTTTTCATTGCTTTACAGACAGTTATTACAATTAGCAAAATATTGTGCCACATTTTCATATTTTTATATTTTAATAGCTATAATGGGTTTACAAACAAACTCCACTTCTCAACTAAAGTCATCAGTCAGTGACTTGGCTGAGTTTGGGTATAACACAAGGCAAAATAACATCAAGGATGACGTAAATTGTCTCCAGTGCACTACCTCTGCCTGTAAAAGAAAAAAAAAAAAACATGCAGTGATCCCTCCCCTACTTCCTGTTTCAACAGAAAAGAGTTGGAGACAGAAATGCATTTCAACAAATTACAAAACCAAAGAGGTCACTTACTAGAAAACAAATCTCTTAATAAGGACTGCTTCGTACAGCAATGCAAATATGACATGACAAAGAAATTCTAAGAAATGTATGGATAGTTACATAAACAGACAATTTTAAGTATAAATGTGTTTACGATCAAACTCAACGGAGTTCATCGGAAGAGTATGTTTAATCAAATCTATTTGCATCATTTGTCCTGTTAAAGGCCTCACTGAGGCTAATCATATTCATTGGTTCCACTGTATCAGAAGAGTCTCCTCTGAGGGTCAAAGTACTCTATAAAGATGGATTTGCTTGAGAGAATCTGGATCGGTGTCATTTTTTAGATAAACAGTGTAATCAAGTGATACTTCTTCTATCCATTGGCTGAGCGCTAATGTCTCTAGGAACTGCGAACGGAAAAAAATTGTAAACATTAGATTTGTTTTATGAATTCTTGATCAAATGTATTGAATTGCACTGCCAATCACAATTTAGAGACAAATTCAGAAATATCAGAGATAGAGAGAAGCTTCTTACAACAGCATCCTGAAGTAAAGCAAGTGCCTCTTGAATGCTGGGTACAGTTACTAGCAGCGCACCTTTCTTTCTGAAATTCTGACTAATAAATAGCCAAGCTCTGAAAGAAAAAGACAAGAAAAAATGTGTATTTTAGTTTAAACCTAATTTAAAACACACAACTACTATTTATCAAAGAAAACATATTTATTCATTTATTCACATCTCAGCATGTTCTTGAGTGCAGGCACTTACTGCATTTGATCACTTGGTTCCATGAAGTATTCAAACACGTTGTTCATGATCAGAGCATCTGTATTTTGCACTAAGGCTGCCTGAGAGCAGATATCTGCATGAATCACCTATGAAGGGCACATTACATATCTTTGTAAATATAATATCCAGACAAAACAATTACCATTGGACAAAGAAACGGTCTGATTGATTACCTGAATTCTGTCACTGAAGCCATATTTCTCTACAGCCATTGTTTGAAGCTTGACAAACTCTGAACTTATTTCAACCCCTACAATCTGAGATGCTGCACTGTACAGGTAGCCCTGAGGAGAGAAAAAAAAAAGGTCTATCTGAGGCAATAATATAGATGTATCATCAGGCCATGTTTTCAAAAGAAAGACAAAGCTGGTGTAGCCTAGTGCCTATAGATCTGGACTGGTAAGTAAAAGGTTGCAGGTTTAAACCTAGCAGGGCAAGGCAGTTAAAGGAATAATTCACTCAAAAATGAAAATTTGTTGAAAATGTATTCATTTCAATTTATTCAAATTTACAACAGATTTGGATGTAAATTTAGCATTACATCACTTGCTCACCAGCGGATCCTCTGCAGTGAATGGGTGCCGTCAGAATGGGAGTCAAAACAGCTGATAAAAACATTACAATAATCCACAAGTCCATCAGTTAACATCTTGTGAAGTGAAAAGCTGCAAATTTGAAAGAAACAAGTTCATTGTTAAGATGTTTTAACTTTTAAACTGTCACTTCTTGCCACAATATAAGTCCATAATGTTTGGACTCTCATTCTGACGGCACCCATTCACTGCAGAGGATCTGTTGGTGAGCAAGCAAGTTCCTGTATCTGAAGAAATAAACTCATCTACATCTTGGATGTCCTGAGGGTGAGTACATTTTCAGCAAATTTTCATTTTTGGGTGAACTATTCCTTTAACCCCTTGGTTACCCCAGGTAGATTGTTGCTGTACACGTCAGGTAATTTACAATCGATGATGAGTTTAGTTGCGTTTAGTTAAACAAACCATCACCAACAATTTACCCCGAATAGCACAGCACCAAGTCTAGATCCCACATCCACCACCAATTTTCCTGAGAGGTCTGGAAGAACGTTGTGGAATAGGAACTGGAGCTCCGGGATTGAGAATGAATGCGAGATGAACTCTGAAACATGATATGTTGCTTTATTATTTCATGAATTTATGTAATACATACCTTAGTATCCATGCAAGCACTCACCAAGTGGTGCTGTTCTGTGCGATCCACAGTCGAGGCAGTAGTTGCGGCTCATTTTTCCCTCTTCGCACAATGAATCCACAGCTTCCTCATCATATAAGAATGCATCCACATGCACAGTGGGATGAGGTTTCTGTTGAGTCTAAACATTAAAGTATGCTTTAGGATCTAACAATGTGAATACCAGAGTGAAATACTAAATATCTAATGCACAAACCTTCTGAATAGCCATAGTCTCTGAGGGAGCCATAGCCTCCAGTGGAAGCCAAACCCTTAGGTCTTCTGCAATACTTTGAAGAATAACACTTTGGTTATCCACCAGGAAATCATCCAGATCATCTGAAAATGTAGATAAAAAATTGTAAATGATTTATGTCCACGACCAAGTCAAAGTGCTTGATATTGTCTAAAATAAGATACAAAATAAACTGGAGAAAAACACAGAACAAATGCTTACACTTTGCACTCAATCTAATCTGACAAAACAATAACAAAAGTTTCCAGCTATGAATTTACCGGATGTTTTCAACCATTCTAACAGCGTTGGAAGATGTTGTCTCTCCGTCTTGGACAACACCTGCAGAATTTCATTCTTTGCGTCGTTAAAATTCATTGATTCAAGCGCTTGATACTTATTTTACGTCAAACATAATCTAGATTGCAAACACACTACTGAGCAGCACATGGGTCTGCTGTACGCAGTAGTGGGAAGCGTGTGTTATGAGTTAAGGTAGAACTGTTTATTTTTGTCATTCTAATTAACTATCCCATATGGTAAAAACAAACATTTATATTGTAACTTAAATCGCATTATTTAGATCTTAATGACTGTTACAGTGAAAATGCAACCATTCTGTTCTAAATTAAAATCAGTTTATATACTGCTGTGCCACCTTAAGATTTTGCTCCATGACCAGCATCTCTAATGTAAAGAATATTTTAAAGAGAAATAGCTATGGAATCAACGTATATTCTAATTTATATACACAGGGAGATATGAATTTTACGCAAGTTAAATGAATAGTGAGTGAAAACGAATCTGAATTACAAATAATATTTTTTTTCATAACAAAAAGTAACTCTTATTTTACACGGAAGTAAAGTTACGTCACGGGAAGTTGGGGGTTACATGACGTTTGTACTGTAGTCGCTGTTCCACTCGCCGTAAAACAGCTGCTGCGAGTTTAGGTAAGGAATATTTAATCGAAGCGTATCTCTTTATGTTAATAATTTGGATACTGAACATCTTAATTTGACGTTATTATGACTTAAACGTGAGTTAAATCCTGTCTTTAATTAAATCGACCACGTTAATGCGGTTTACAACGGCTGTCTGGCCTTATTTCAGCAAACATACAAACATATATTATAAATCTATGATGATTTTATGATAGTTTAAATTACTCATGGGTGTGCCAACATTTATGTTTTGATATGGTAACGATCCATGTCTTAAAATGATCCAGATTCATTCAGAATGCACAAGACATGGCTGTTTATAACAGAACAGCTCATCCGCGATAACATTTTTTGATTTGTGTTTGTTTAGTAAGGTTGAAAACATCATTGCACTGGTTCCACTGAAGTCTCGAGGTTCAGAGTGAGCAGTGACAGGAGGATTGTTTTGGGGGGGAACCCCACCACATTAGAAAGTCTCATTCAGCTAAGAAGTAAGTCAGTCTACATTACATCAATCACACTTTTCAATCACATTATCATTCAGGTTCTACTCAATACCTTTGTGGCTGAAAGCTGGTCATATATAAAATCTCTCTCTCTCTTTTTTTAATCTTGGCTACCTGATGTAACCATAATCCCCTGTTGCAGGTTGGCAGCTCTTAAACTGCAAAAATGGTTTTAGCTGATCTGGGGAGGAAGATAACCTCAGCTTTGAGGTCTCTCAGCAATGCCACCATCATCAATGAAGAGGTACAGTGAATATGATACAGTCTTAAAATGAGGCTTTTTAAGCATTGTGGCCCATCATAAAATGTCATAAAATGTACCTAATTTTCCTTAGGTATTAAATGCTATGCTCAAGGAGGTCTGTGCTGCCCTGCTGGAGGCTGATGTGAATATCAAGTTGGTAAAGCAGCTTAGAGAAAATGTCAAGTAAGTAACAAAAGTGTTTTTTTTTTTTTTTTCTGGCCATTTTATATAGTAAATTCCCAATTATAAAATGTCTGTTTGC
>JAFVLL020012010.1:0-67130 GCA_021397915.2 Tor tambroides
TGTTTGTTTTATTTGTGGTGTTTGAAAGCATCATGTAGTTCTACTGTATACACTTAGGATTAGGAATTTGAACAAATCTCAAAAGTGTTCAAATTCAGCATTTTACTTACTATCAGAATTTACTTATGAAAACGTATCATTTACTTAAATTATACCTTTAATCATGTGGTTTGTCGAGGAGAGGTGCGCTGGTAAGTTTTCTAAGCGATCCAACTGTAATTTTCGTCTGATAAAAATAGATTAACTGATACATTTAAATGAAATTATTTTAATATTTCTAGTATTTGTAAAATATAAAATAATTTCAAGTAAAAAATGTAATATTATTATCATTATTGTTGTAAATAAAGTGTGCTGATAGTTTTCTTAGTGATCAGACATACAATTTTCACCTATAATACTGAAACAGAATTTTTATAAAATTACAATGATAATTATTATATTATAATTATATGTATTATTATTATTATTATTATTATTAATTATTATTATTATTATACTAAATAAGGTGTGGTAGCAGGCCATTTATGGTAGTTTTCTTAGTGATCAGACATACAATTTTCAGCTAATAATAATAAATAACCTGATAATAATTACATGTATAATTGTTATTATTGTTATTATTATTATTATTATTACTACTATTATTGTTGTTTTTGTTGTTATTGTTATTATTATACTAAATAAAGTGTGTTGGTAGTTTTCTTAGTGATCAGACATACAATTTTCACCTATAATGGTGAAACATAAATTTTATAAAATTATAATATAATAATTACATGTATAATTACGTTATTATTATTATTATTATTATTATTATTATTATAAATTAGGTATGCTGGTAGTTTTCTTAGTTATGAGACATACAGTTTTCACCTATAATACTGAAACTGATTTTTTATAAAATTATAATGAGAATTACTATATCATAATTATATTTATAATTCTACATTATTATTATTATACTAAATAAAGTGTGCTGGTAGTTTTTGTAGTAATCAGACATACAATTTTCACCTATAATGCCGAAACAGAATTTTTATAAAATACAATGAAAATTGTTATATTATAATTACATGTATAACTATACATTATGATGATTATTATTATTATTATAAATAAGGTGTGCTGATAGTTTCTGAGTGACCAGACATACAATTTTCACCTATAATACTGAAAAATTATTTTCATAAAAGTATAATGATAATTATATTATAATTACATTATAATTATACATTATTATTATTATTATTATTATTATTATTATTATCATTATCATAGATCATTTTATTATATATATATATATATATATATATAGTTTTTTAATAATTATAAATAATTATAAATATATGCATTTAGGAATGTATTATTAATTTGAAATAGTATAATAAACTAAATAATATATTTAGGGCCAGTTTTACTAAGCAGGGCAAATTATTCCAATACCAAAACAGCGCAGATGGGTGTGGAAATTTCTGCGGGTGATTTACTAACAACCGTGCAAATGAAAGAACACAGACACAACATCTCATTTATATATCGACCAACGCAATATACCAAGTGCAGCGCAAATTAGCGTAGTCACAAATAAAGAATAAAGAAATAGCAAAGCCACAGTACATTTATAAGAACCGGAGGAGCCATTTCAAACACAAAATAGTTTAAGACATGCTTTTTTGGGAGTTAAATAATGGCACAAATACCAGTAATTTGACGAGCGCAAACGTTAGTAAATCTCGTTGCGTGATTCATTTTAATACTCTCTTCCTATAAATTTAGCATCTGAAAGGGAAACTCCTACAAATGCATATTCAATAAGGTCAGGCGCAAAAATAAACTATGTCCACGCCTTTTCAGCGCTAATTCGTCACTGCACGTCTTTAGTAGAACCCGACAGTACTATTTTAATGCCAAAAGACGGTTTGTGCTGGTGCAAGCTGTTAGTAAAACTGGCTCTTAATAGTTTATATATATTTTATATTATATAATATAATATATGATACATTTATGAATACAGTTTATTTATATAAATACATTTTTTCTTTCTTTGTGTTTAATAGTATGAAATGAAGAAGTAGTAGTAGTAGTAGTAGTAGTAGTAGTAGTAGCCTAGTAGTAGTGGGCATCGTCAGTGGTCCCAATTAGCAGAGTCCACGCTCAGGTGAACAATGGTCCTCCTCATCAGACATGAAATGTGCTCTCAATTAATCACAGGGATACGTAACCTGATCTGGGGTATTTTCTCATCTTTGTGTCGACCGCCGGGGCTGGATAATCCAGAGGCCTTGATGTATCATTGCCCTGTTGGATGTCTGCTGACTAATGTACCAGTAAATGATAAAATAAGTAAGAGGGGGTGGTACAAGTCAAGTGGAACTTAATTACCTCTGACAAGAGTTTTCGAGGGGAAAAGAGATCCCACTCGTGGGGATTGTGTGACAACAGTGACCAGCGCTCTTAAAGTAAAGGTAATGTATTCCACATGAATGTAAACTATTATTTATAACCAGCAGTTTTGAAGCACATGACGAATCGCACAGTACTGGAAATCGAATGATTTCTTTTCCGATCTATACCACCCAGCAATCCCCCTCCAGAAAAACATGTTTGCATGTGATCGAGGCAAAATGACACGTGCTGAGAAAAAGACAGTCTCCAGGGTCTTCGATATAGCAAGCGTCCCATGTTCCTCCTGGGGGTCCGAGTGCTGTGTGCATCTGGAAGAGATATTTGGCTGAGGCTCGGCCCAGAAGGCTTTCACAATGTGCCTTCCCGTCTCTGAAACACATCGGCTGAGTTGAGATACATGTCAAGAAGACAAAATGCAGCATTATTGTCGGAGAGGAACAAACAAGGGTTTGTTGAACGAAATTGCATGAAACAATTAAACCAATCTAATGAATAACAAACATAAAACACATTGCTTCTTTTATCTCTCTGCATTTCATTAGAAACATTCTCCACACGCTTTCCAGTTAGCATGTAATAAAACTCATTATTTATATTTCGAAAAAATCATTTCGGATCTCCAAGATGTTTATTTCGGGATCTGGTGGAGCGCGGTTTCAGCTGCTGTTCAACACGCCCTCGATGAACTCTTGCACTTTGACTGCTAATCTCGAATCGCTCTCGATGTTCACACAGGAGCTTTTGGCTGTACTAATTGTTTTGCTTATTTTTATCTGTCTTCCCATTTTCCTTTCAGCGCCGAGCAGAGGAGCAACCAACAAGAAGCAGATCCAACAACATGCCTCTCAGCACGAGCGGGAAGTCTAATTTTCACATCTGCTCAATTGAGAGGCTTAAATCAACAATCACTTAAGATAACAAGACTATATAAATTACAATGGCAATGAATTTAACTAGCAAAGCTCTTAAACACCCAATATTGTCCCTGCTGAGTTGAGCAACTGCGGTGAGTAACTGGTGACTCAAAGAAGTGGCAGAAGTTCAGTACAGAAAGCTTAAAAGATGCTGCCATATTTCTACTCATGTTTCGTACTCCTGGCAACGAGTGGTGATGGGACATCCTAGAAGATCTTTGTCTTAAGCTATGAACATTGCACATGTTGTTCTGTTACTATCAGTACTGATGGCCAGGAAATTAGGTAATGAGTAAATATTAGGTTTGATTATTTCTACGGAAAGCATCACTTTTACTGTTGCTCATGATGAATGATCCAGTGACTTACAAAGGGAAAAATCTCAGACATAGATGTTCAGAAGTTTGGGGTCTGTAAGATTTTTTTCTCTTATATCTAATATGTTTACCAAGGCTGCATTTATTTGATCAAAAATACAGTAACACTGTAAAATACTAGTAATGTTTTAATTAATTGTTTTCTATTTTAATATCTTTTAAAATGCAGTTTATTCCTGTGATGAAAGCTGAATTTTCAGCATCATTACTCCAGTCTTCAGTGTCGCATGATCCTTCAGAAATCATTTTAATATGCTGATTTGCTGATTAAGAAACATTTCTTATTATTATATTATCATTTAAAACATATTTTTGAGTAAACCATGATCCTTTTTGGATTCTTGGATAAATGGACAGTTCAAAAGAACATTTATTTGCATTTATTTGAAATAGAAATCTTATGTAGCATTATAAATGTCTTTATTGTCATTGGTTGTCAATTTAATGCATCCTTGCTTAATAAAAGTATTCATTTCTTTCCAAAAAAGTTAAATAAAAACTTGGGTGCAAGATATTTTGCAGATGAAAATTTGTAAGTCAAAGGCATTGACATCTAGTGCCACTGATTCAGAAAGTAAAAGTCTTTTATTCATTTGTTATATTAGTGGAATGATTATTTGTTCTCTCCCAGAGGACCATTTTCTTTTTTAATACTGTATGACTGGGACCGTTTGCCTAGAGTGGCATCTGCTGGGAAAATATGGTTGTGTATTATTAAGACCATTGTTATTAATTCAATAGTTCAGAATGAAATTCAACTCATTAATCACTGTTACACTTCTCTGCTGCTTGTCTCAAGCTTCATTTGTCATATATTCAGTTTATATTCAATGTACTCAGTATAGTATATTCAAATTTACCACACCAACCACGACTGACATAAATCATCATTTCAGTGAATATCGACTTACAGTAAATGTCAGTCGGTTCCATACGCAAAGCTATCGTATGACTTCAGAAGATTTGAATTGACTACTTTTATAATACTAACAAAGTGTGTGTTTTGTCGTTTGTAGTGCTCAGCAGCTAATGGTCACTCTTTAAATTTTATGGAAAAGTGCAGCATGAACATTCTGCCCAACATCTCCTTTTGTGTTCGATGGTGAACAAAAAGTCAACGGGGCTTGGACTAACATGAACTAACATTTTTGGGTGAACTATTCCTTTAATGTGTTTTAAAAATGTATTTTTTTCTTGATAAAAAGAGGGTCCTGTTAGGCATGATGTTAAGTTTGTAGCTGGTTTAGACAGGTCAAGTCAATTTATTTATAATATATTATATATTACACATTATTTATATAGCTCTTTATACAATACAGATTGTTTCAAATCATTTCAAATCAATTCATCATTTATGAAAAACATTTAATTTTAGCTGTAAAGCAGCCCTATAGAAGATACAAGTGTCATTATTCAGCTCAGTTTAGCTCAGTGTTGATTCACATCAGTTCAATAACTGTGCAACGTTAATTATGAAACAAATTAAATTCAGAATCTCTACAGATGCAGTCGTGTCTTTATTCAGCACAATTTCCATATGCAAATGTAATATATGTACATAAATTAACTTTCATTATATGAAATATATCTTCAGATGAAGAAAAATCTATATATTAAAAAAATCTAAATAAAATCCATAAAAATGACTTATACATCTTGTCTATTAT
Organism: Tor tambroides; assembly: GCA_021397915.2. NCBI lineage: Eukaryota > Metazoa > Chordata > Actinopteri > Cypriniformes > Cyprinidae > Tor > Tor tambroides. Next base: position 5,368 of record JAFVLL020012010.1, read on the forward strand.
ATAGGTAAATATAAAAGATAGACGTGTAATAAAAACGTATTTGTAAAAACATACTGTATATAAACATTTTTTTGTTGTTTATGTGTTTAAAAAATTGCATATATAAATAAAATGTATGTTGTTGACATATATGGTTGCTTCATATAATACCATATAAAAAATCATCATATAGATATTTTTAACATATGCACATACATACAAATTGTACTATGAGATTTTAAATATTTAACAAACTTATAGATTCATCTACCCAGAGATATAGGTAACCTTATAGGTAACGTATATGTAGTAATATTACTCTTCATATACGTCAGTTCAATGTTGATTCCATTCAGTTCAATAACAGTGTCAGTATTGCAAAGTTCATCAGTTATGAAACGAGTTCAGTTTAGCTACAGTATAAGCAGCTCTACAGAAGACAATAGTGTCATTATTCAGCTCAAGTCAGTTTGATCTGTCTGTTTTGCTGGTTAGTGTCATTATCCAGCTTAATTCAGTTCAAACATTGTTCTCATCCGATAGTGTCAGTGCAGGTGTGTGTTGTGATGTCCAGGTAGCTCTTAGAGTCTCTGTTGTGGGTCCACACTCAGTTTTCCATGTGGAATTTCCTCTTCTCTTGTTCTGTGACGGCACCCTCGGGCGCTATCTCCGCTCAGGGTTGAGAGAGCATTAGGTTGCAAGACCTCGCTGATGTTTTGACTGCATATCGATCTTAATGGTCTCCCTGTCTCGATGACTTGTTAAAAGTAAACGACCGTGCAGGGCTTCACTGCAGCATTGCGGTCGCCCTCCAAACTGCTGTCTTGGGGATAATGCTTACACCACAGGCCGTTTTTTTCCATCTATTATAGCTGAAAACTGTGAGGAGCTCCTTCCGCTTGTTAGCATTCTGGAATGTGGCGAAATGCGCAAAAAACACGGTTTGCGGCAAGCATTCTTGGGCAGACGCTCATTTCAGGACTTTTTCCTGACATGGCACCCACATGATTAGCACAGCATCGGAAAGCATAATGATTTGCGAGACATCTGGAAAGAGCGTACAGAGATGATTCTGAGAGCCAAACCACTGTTGTTGTTTTTATTGTCGTCTACGGGACTGACTACATTTATTTGAATAGCTGGGCCAGAAATATACTTTATGCAAGGGGTAAACTGTGACACTTTTTTGAATTAAGCTATCCTGTCAAGTAGATAAACAAATATGCCAAGTTATATTTCACAATGCATCAAGTGAAATCATAAGAAAGCATCTACAGTATAGGGCCACATATATGTGGTATGTTTTGTTTGAATTGAGAAATATACATTTTTGAAAATTACATGAAATATGACAACACATTCCAGTGCTCCATCTTAAGGCTAAGATTTGTTTAAAATGGGTACATTTGTTCATAGAATATGTAAACACTTTGTATTGTAAAATAAATGTATGACAATGCACCATTCAGATTTTCTAAACTACATTTAAAAAAATAATAATTTAGCAGTTTTGCACAGGTGAATTTTGAACTATCTGTCCAAAAAATATGGAAAAAAATATATCATGGCTTCCACAAAAATATTAACTGTTTTAAATAATAATATAATAATAAGAAATGTTTCTTAATCAGCAAATCAGCATATTAGAATGATATCTGAAGGATCATATGACAATGAAAACTGGAGTAATGATGCTGAAAATTCAGCTTTGCATCACAGGAATAAATTACATTTTAAAATATATTCAAATACAAAGCAATTATTTTAAATAGTAAAAATATTTCACAATATTACTGGGGTTTTTTATTGTATTTTTAATCAAATAAGTGCCACCTTGATGAGCATAAGAGATTTAGGGCCAGTTTTACTAACAGCTTGCGCCAGCACAAACCGTGTTAAAATAGTACTGTCAGGATTTACTAAAAATGCGTAGTGAAAAATTAGCGCTGAAAAGGTGTGGACACAGTTATTTTTACGCCTGACCTTGTTGAATATGCATTTGTAGGAGTTTCCCTTTCAGATCCAAAATTTATGGGAGGAGAGTATTTAAATGAATCACGCAACGAGATTTACTACGTTTGCGCTCATCAAATTACTGGTATTTGCACCATTATTTAACGCCCCAAAAAATTTTGCGCTTGAAATGGGTGCAGTTATTGTTGCTAGGAGGAGGCACCGCAGAGAACAGAGAGCGTGTGGTAGCAGGGAGAGGATTTTTTCCACACATATTAATTTATTTGGAATGCCAGAAGAACACATTATCCAAACATATAGTTTGCCAAGCCATGTTATTTTTATTTGCTTCAGGAAATAAAAGACTGGAACACTCATTTTTTTGGCCTCTGGTTCTTTTCAACATACTGTGGCTTCTTTATTTCTTTATTCTTTATTTGCGACTGCTCTAATTTGCACTGTGCTTGGTATATTGCATTGGTCGATATGTAAATGAGATGTTGAGTCTATGTTCTTTAATTTGTGCGTTGTTAGTAAATCACCCGCAGAAATTTCCATGCCCATCTGCGCTGTTTTGGAATTGCGCTCTCGCGCTAATTTGCCCTGTTTTGTAAAACTGGCCTTAGTTACGAATTTGGTACAGAGTCGAGTTTCACTTTGAAACCCAATGAATCTAATGCATTTCAACCGGACAGGATAACATGGCAGCTCTCGCTCCAGGCACTGTTTCTTTGCTTCACTACATTCCCTCATGGCGCTCCTGTCGCCACCAGAGACGTCGCCACCCAGGACGCTGAAACATCCCCAGGCGACGACTTCGAGAGCCTGTTTGTGGTGCCTTCGCCAGCTTCCCTTCTGCTCTTTTGAGATCCATTCAGCAATGGCGTCTCATTTTATCACACCTCCGCAGGATCTCCAGTGAGCTGATGTGTGTTTTGGGCCTGCAGGCGGTTGGTGAAACATGACTGATTTGTCAAGTGGCATGAGTGATGTCAGGGAGAGAGGAGGGACATATTTGCACCCGGCAGGTCAAGGGTCAGCGTGAGGTTACACTTGAACAGTGTGGTAAAACTAAGCAGGGCCTGGGGCTTCAGCCTTTCATAGAGTCGGAGTCACATCCCTGTTTAGACAACAGTGTGAGGAGATGCTTCAGTTTGAACTGTCTGCTGCAATGTTTACAAGCTAAAGACTGGCAAAGGAATGAGTCAAGGTGCAAAAAAGGTTCCTTTTATGCATTACTATAACACAGTTCTCCCAAAAATGACATTTCTCTCATGATTTTCTTTCATGTGTGCATTTTTACTAATAATTGTGCATATAAAGCTCCAAAAAGGCCAACAAAGCAACCAAGAAATCACTATTGTTATAATGTGTGCTTACATACTTATATCTTATATACTAAGCATTTAGTATTAGATTTCTGACAGGGAAAATCTAAAATTTAAAGTTTTATTTGCTGTTTGAAATTAGAACAATGTAACTGTGTTTTAGTGCCATGTAAAAATCAATAATAATAATATGTGAATAAAGTTGTATTATTTTGAGAACATTCAAAGTCAAAATTATGAGAATAAAGTTGCAGCAATATGAGAATCAATGCATAATATTTTGAGAATAATGTCAAAATAACAAAAATAAAGTCATAGCAATTATGATAAATAATAAAATATTTTGAGAGTAAATTGTGCATGCATTTGGTTCGGATTGGGAGCACCAGGAGAAATCTCAACATTTTGACATTATTCTGAATATATTATGACATTAATCTCGTAATCGTAAAATTTTACTTGCCACTAAAACGGCATTGTAGAACTCATTTTAAGCTCTGCCCAGTGAAATTATTAATGGCTAAATGATGGTATGTACAGTATGAATAATGCTTTTTGTCTAAAGCAAACATTGTAATACCCAAATCAATTAAATATATTTCACCCCCTGCATCATATTTGCTGAAAGAAGTCCAATACTCTTTTTTTCTTTCATTTTTAATCCTGTTTTGCTTGAGCATCTCACACCTTTTCACAAAATCTGATACAGTTTGTACCATTTTTGCTTTCAACAACCATTTTTAAGTTGTAAGTCTTTTATTATCCCTTAATTAGCAGAAAAAATGCCAGTCTTCATCTATTTATTAAATTCTAAGCAGATTTTCCCATCTATGAATGATTCTGAAGACATTATTAGCGTTATTATTATTATTATTATTTGCCAAATCCTGATTTCCACGTTTTCTACTCTTTTTCAGATTGTAAGTTTAACATTATGTGTAATGTAACATTACTTTTATAATGCATTATACATAAAGACTTTAAACAAATTGTTACTATTTTCTTTTTTCAAGATGCAGGGCTATGTTATGATCATCCCCTGATTACACAGTTTTTACACATTGCTCTGAATTAAGTCCTGAAATATTTCCGTTTATCTGTTTAGCCATCAATAGGAGGAAAGGAAGATGAGCAGGACCCTTGAAGGTTGCCACTTTCAGACAGGTATGTCTGTGTGTGTGTGTGTGTGTGTGTGTGTCCTTATATATACAATTACATTCAAATTTGTTATTCAAAATATTAGTTTTTTTTTAACATAAAAAAATATTATGTGAAATGAATTTGAAAAGCATAATAAAGAAAAAGTTTGTCTATAGGAGGTTTATTTTCTGAAGTCATTGGTTGAATCTGTATTTATTATTGTTGTTAACCAAAGATATTTTGTTCCAGTGGTGATTTTTCAGAGAATTGCTGCCGTTATTGAATTATTTCAAATGACTTCATTTTAGAGGTACTTCATTTGATGAGTTATTTGGCTTGAAACACCTGAATCTCTTCCCCTGTCATGTCTGTTGGGCTTGTTTAGATTGCTCATGCTATCACAACATGCCACAGGCAAATTTCTGTCTGACATTAAACACATTGAAAGTGTCTCAGGCCCATTACGTGAACCAGAGTCTCAACAAATGTAAAACAAATTGGGAAATCGGGGCAGAGGTGTCTATCGGCATTCCCCCTACAGAGAGACAATAAGATATTTTAACACTCCAGGCAGCCCACACAAATAAACCCAGCTCTCTGTGTGGGTCAGGCAGCCGCAGGCCAGGAGAGGATCATGGGAGGTAAAACTAGAAGAAAGGCTCTTTCACATGAGGACACTCCTGAGGGTGCACAAAAACCATTAAAGCTCTGGAAAGTGGACTGTTCATCAGTTAGATACACGTTTAACCTGTGAAGAGACAGATTCATGTGACATACTCATGTTTTTAGGGAAGCTCTGCTTGAAAATACACACAAGAGCTGCAAGAGAATCACTGAGTAACTGACAGCAGATTTTCTGTTATACTGTTAACGTCAAACATACTGTGCCTGTACAGCAAATGTAGACAATAGAAAGAACAAACCATAAGAAATGCTTAAAATAATGTTCAGCTAAACAGAGCAACAGTGATACCTCACTTTTTAAGTGGTCTTTGGTCTTTTCTCATTCATTCTCATCATAGATATTTCAATTTATTGTTTAATAGTTCAGGGTTTAAAAAATATGAATATGGAACAAATTCAATCATTCAAATTTATTTATTGCTTCTATATATTTATGTATAATGTATTTGATTATTATTTAATTAGTATTTTCATTTTAAAATTGTCTCATAATTACAAATTTCTAGGTGATTTATATATTATTACATATAAAACCAGAGGTGAATATATATATATATATTGTCACCTCTGGTTTTATATGTAGTTTGTATTTATGTAAATATTTGGCAATAAAATACTTACTTCAAATACTGTAATACATTTATCATTTATTATTTATATTGCTTCTATATGTAAAATATATATCTTTAGTATTTTCATTTTAAAATTGTCTCATAATTACAAATTTTAGGTTAGGTGATTTATATATTATTACATATATTATTACAAAATTAGGTGATTTAGATATTATATATATATATATATATATATATATATATATATATATTCACCTTTGTTTTTATATGTAATTTGGATTTACGTAAATATTTTGTAATAAAATTCAAATACTATAATAAATTCATCATTTTTTAAAAATTTATATATAGAAACAAAACAAACATAATATTTATTACTAATTTTAGGTGATCTGATTACTTTTTAAAAAATCAAACTGGTTTTGTAACATATTGATATAAAAAAAGCAAAGAGAAAGAAAATATATTCCTTTATATATATATATATATATATATAAAATGCATTACATCAGGGTTTCCCAAATTTGGAAATGTAGGAACTACAATAGGTTTGTGAGGTGATAAAAAACTAATTAATTTTTTAAATTTCAAAAAAAAAAAAAAAAAAAAAAAAAATTAAACACTTGTACACTAAAAATATAAATACTTGTTTACCTGCATGGCAATGTGACCATTAAACAAAATCAGAGAACTGTAAACATTTCTTAACTTCCTCAGAGATATTTAAATATTTTAGTAAATATTTTATTTTAAGGTTTGCCTGACAAAAATGTTTGGGGAATTCCTGCATCACATGCTTTTACAACACCTCAAGAGCTTATGCTGAGTCTGTACTAAAAGGTCCAGATGATATATCTAAAAACAAGTTTCTCTATGGAGAGAATGAATGGAATTTTTACTTAGGGATCCCTACTGTTGCACTTAAGGTCATTTAGCATTAAGTGCTTGATTATGTCTAAATATGTTGTTTTGAGTGCTGTAGCACATTATGATAATTATACTCAATACAGAATTCTGATATTTCAGCCAAAAAAGGGCCTACACAATCTCACGGAAACTTGATCCAGGACTCGCATGAGCTGCGATTAACACAAATATTTCAGCTCTGCCTTCTTCCCAGGTAACGATACGGCCACCTGACAGTTTTCCACATCATTTCCAGCCTCTCACCTCCCCAAACAGTGTTTCAGCGAACGTCCAGATTTTTGGCTCTCAGGTTCCACTCGTATTGTAAACAGCGGTGTGTAGGCGTTGCACACTTGGCTAGTTTCAAGGTCTATGTATTATAAGTCAGGATCCATTTAAGAACAGCGTTCTGCATCTGCTCCAGTCAGAGAGATTGGATTTTTTCGGCATGGGCCACAGGTTCCCCCAGCCACCAGAGAGTTTGTGCTGAGCATCAGGTTTCATAAATGTAAATCTTTGACTGAGGTGAAACTGAACACGGGACCACACAGTGCCAATGTCAAACGCCATGACCATTAATTCACGTGCGTCACTTTTGTGAAGTTTGTGAAGAGGAGGGGGCCAATTTTTTACAGTAATGATGTAAGACTAAACAATAACAAATGTTTTGTGCAGGTAAGCTTTGGTTTGAGAGGTTTGAGACTGGTTTGGCATATGTGAAATATCATCAGAACATCTGTTGCTACTATCATCACTAATATCATGCAGTTTGTTTTCTGTTTAGTGCCTTTGCAGAGTAAATTCATCTGTATGCCAGAAAGAAACGACCAATCACATTTGTGACCCTAGACCACAAGACCAGTCTTAAGTCACATGGGTATATTTCTAGCAATAGCCAAAAATACATTGTATTTGTCAAAATTATCCATTTTTATTCTTTGCCAAAAATCGTTAGGATATTAAGTAAAGATCATGTTCCATGAAGATATTTTGTAAATTTCCTACCGTAAATATATCAAAATTTAATTTTTGATTAGTAATATGCATTGCTAAGAACTTAATTTGGACAACTTTAAAGGCAATGTTCTCAATATTTTGTTTTGCACCCTCAGATTCCAGATATTCAAATAGTTGTATCTCGGCCAAATATCCTATCCTAACAAATCATACATTAATGGAAAGCTTATTTATTCAGCTTTCAGATGAAGTATAAATCTCAGTTTTAAAAAAGTGACCCTTATGACTGGTTTTGTGGCCCAGGGTCACATTTCAGTATGGAAATTAAGGCACAGGTGAAGACCAATCACAATCCAGTATGCAGGTATTGCATATTCTCTGTTGTTTTACAAATAACAGTTTCTGAAACAACTGAAAGGAATTTTGTTTCCACTATGTTCTGAAAAAAAAAATAAAGTTTTCTGTGGAAGCTTGTTTCCACCACAGGATAAAAAAATGAAAAAGATAATTTTGAGAGTCTCACAATTCAAACTTTTTTCTTGTGCTTGTGAACAAAAGAGTGAACAATGAGAGATAAACTCTAAAATTGTAATTCTAATTCAAAAATTCTAAATTGCAAGATATAAACTCATACGTATGAGGGAAAAGGTCAAAATTGCAAGATGTAAACTCAGAATTCTGTGGGAAAAATGTCTGAATTGTGATACATAAACTCAAGATTGCATAATAAAAGTCAGAATTGTGAGATATAAACTAAGAATTCCATTTAAAAACAAATTACAGATATTAACTCAAAATTCTGAGGAAAACAAGTCAGAATTGTGAGGGATAAAATCTTAATTGTGCTACATAAACTCAAAACTGCAAGATAAAAAGTCAGAATTCTGAGGAAAAAAGTCAGAATTGTGAGATTTAAACTCAGAATTCCATTAAAAAATGTGCAGATATTATCTTAAAATTCTAAGGAAAAAAGTCAGAATTGTGAGGAATAAAGTCTAAATTGTGAGGAATAAACTTCTGAGTAAAAAGTCAGAATTGTGAGATTGAGAAATTACAAGATATTTATCTCTTTAAATTTTTAGATGTCATGGTGGAAACAAGCCTCCAATGTTTGCTTATCAGGTTGTTACTCAACTCAGTACGTTCAAATCATGGCAAAAAGTTGCGATTCACTTTTTAGTATTTCATACACTCAGTGTGACTCCATTATTTCCTAGACAGAAAAAGATTTTCTTCTGAGCTGTACTCAGGAATTTATTTAGCCCTTCGGGATTGAAGACGTGGTTTTTATTGCCTCCCAATTGTATGATTTAGCGATAGAAAGCATGAGAGGTAGTGAGAGGAATACTAGAGCAGGTGTGAATAAAGACCGTAAGTGGCTTTCACAACCCACAGGAGGTGCTGACAGTAATTCATGGTTTATATATCTTGAGGATTTCCAACAAACAGCTCCTCAGCTGTAAAAACATATATTAATTTCTTAAAGGTAGCACAGTGAAGACAGGTGGAGATAATCCCTCTTAAGTGAGCTCGATCATCACAGCAGTAGTTTTGAGGTGTGATGCACCTGTGATGTCACAAGGGAATGAATAATGAGCTAAAGAAAGCCGTTCCCAAACCCGTGCCTGTGCTTTTTTTCCCCCTCCCTTTCTCTCCCAATCTCCCCGCACTTGCCTGCATGGGTGATTCTAATTCAAGCTTCATCTCCTCACTGTTTGTCTCTCAGCGCCTTGGCCCCTTTCGCTGATCTTATCTCCCAATTACTGCCCTGCAAACATTCCTGCACTCCAAACAGACTTCGAACGTGGAACGCCGGAGTCCGTGATCACCTGTTCTCTCATCTACTTCCTGTTCTGCACCAACAGTAAGCAGTTGTTATGTCATTCATTCAAACTGGCCTTTATACAGAAAAACTACTTTTCATAACTGTCAGTGGTAATAACATTTTTACTGAGCGTGTACGTATTAAACATATTATAAATCTTAAAATATAACTTGATTCCAAATATTATTTTGGTATAATATGCCAAGTGATAAGCAATGATGCAAAAAAAAAAACATTTAAATTATTAAATATTATGTAAGTTATTTCTGATATAATACACTATCCTTCAAAAGTTTTTTTTAGACATCAATACTTTTATTTCTTGTGCAGAAAATCAGCATATTAGAATGATTTCTGAAATATCATGTGACTGGCTTTGTATAATAAAATCAGGAGGAGTCATATGTAAAATAAATATTAATTAAAAATGAATTCATTAAAAAAATATGAAATAATTGAAAATTGAAATAATATAATCACAAAAACAGGAAGCTCCCTTTCTAATATGCTACATTTTCACTGTTATAAATAATAATGACTATTTCTGATTTTGGCTTCCCTAAATTTTATTTAATGCTTAAAACACACTGTTTAATAACTCAATTAATTAATTAATTAATTATCTAAATTAATTAAACTTCCTTTTGAGTGCAGTATATATAAGAAAGGTAATATGACAAATAAGAATGAAATGAATATAAATTGTTTCCACCCATCATTTCTGGCCGAAGACTCAGGTACATATTGTTTAAGTGGTTTCACACACTAATAAATCTCAAAATGACTATTTTTTAATGTATTTATTTATTTTTTATTTTGTCTTTGTTTTTGTTTAACTGATTTGATTCCATTTCTATTCTCTGCCTATAAGAGAAGGAGGAAAAAAAATATCAATAACTATATGGTTATGAGCATGACTGATACTTTAAATACTTTCCTAAGTGTCACAACACTGGCAAACTTCCCATAAATCTCTGTGACTTGTGTGAGTGGATCTGGCTGGGCTCATATTTGACTAGAGAGAGCTCTCCAAACAGCAGTAACTCTGCCCTCCATCAGTATGAATCATTACGTCCCGCAGACCCCGGGGATCGTAAGCCCAAGGTAACGTATCAGTCAGCAAAAATAACTGACAAGGGTTTCATGGGAAATGACACAACAACAAAAAAACACCTTAAATTGCGGGAGAGCAACAAAAGAGTGAAATGGGGGTGAACTGTCACTTTTCAGGGGTGCCTGATATGATTTAGAGAGCTTTAGCTCACCTCTCCTGTAGTCCAGACCTCTCCTGTAAAAAGTCTGATCATTTACTGTAGAACTGTAAATATCAGAATTTGCCTCCATAAATAGCATCATTTTAGTTACAGTTTTTAATCATGCACAAGGCAATTATATATTTAGGGTTTGTTTAAATCTCTAACATTACTAAATCTCAATATTACACACCACTAATTAATATCCTGTGTGGTAAACATCAGCTAACCACAATTGTCAAAGTAGAGCCATTAAATAATATTGTAACTTCAACACACCTGCTCATACTTAAATTACCAGATACTCATTAACAACATAAATCACTGTATTTATCAAGCTGTGGTTGGTACGCTGACTGAGTCTTTCCAAGAACTAACCCTGTGATCTTTGGCTCAATTTTCTAGAAGACCAACAGTATCGTTCTACACGTGCCCTTGATAGCTTTGACCTCTGACCTTAACATTGTCTGATGTTTCAGGGAAGCAAGAGAGAGAGGGCATCATGGGTCAAATAAACAGGAAGCAATTACATAAAGTGAAAGGTGGGGTTAGATCATATGGTGAAGAAAAGTCCTGTTTTTTGTATGTTCTCTTTAAATGAATTTAGTGCAGAGTGTGTTCAATCAAGTGTTAGCTAGTTGGATATTTTGATGTACGTTACATTTTCAGAATTATATAAAAAGATATATTATTATTATTAATTGTATCTAGCACCAGTCATATTGACCACAAAATAGGACAGTTGTTAAAGAAAATATATATTGGCAATAAGTGAGAAACATGCTCATCGCATTTCTAAACATCAGTGTCAAAAGACATTCATTATTGCCTACCTGATCTCATGAAGAAAACGTACCTTTTCGCAAGACGCGAAATACATAGCGATAAGTACATATCACTGCAGTTTCCAACAGAAATGAACACTAGAGGGAGTAAAACATCAAGCACTTGTAATTTTTTTCATACACAGTTATGATTACAGCTCCATATGTTTCGCTTTCTGGACGTAACAAGCTTGCTCTGTAGCTCAGCTGCACAGAATTGGGCTTAGGATGTGGAATCCTTGGGTCCGAATCTTGTCAAAAACATGACTCACGATGAAAGAGCTGAAAGAGGAGAGATCGAAAAACAAGCTAAAACGTCATGCTTGCGATTGCGTTTTTACATCACATTTGCTTTTGTTCATAATATTGGGTAGGTTTAGGTGTAGTGCAGATGGTACGTTATTTTAAAACGTCACGGAGCATTAGACTTATAGCGCCACTCAACGGACATTTCAAGTCAGAACTGCAGTGACACGTACAAAGCCACATAAACCATACCATATGTACGTTAATCTGTTCCGGGCGAAAAAAAAAATTAACACTCTTTTAGTGCCACTCAGTGGACATTTCACATCGAATATGTCATGAAACGTACATGGCGATGCGTATTTTGCATCTTCCGATAAAGTTCCCAAAGGTACGTTTTCATCATGAGATCAGGTTGGTTATTGCACATGCGCATGGTTACTCACTCAGTTCTGGCTAATAATTCACCCGAGTTGTGAGCTTGATGTTTGAATTGAAAGTGATACGATAAAAATGACAGTGTACCACAAAATAATGGTAAGTTGATCTGTCCAAATTTGCATATCGTCTTTGTTCTATATAACGGTACCAGAAACTAGACAGCATTGTGTAGTCCGATTCACGAACAAATGACTCTTATGAGCTGGCTCTTTTTAGTGAATCAAATTCACTAGTCACTCGATTCACTAGTAAATGACTTATGAGCTGGATCTTTTAGTGATCCAAAAACATGCTGTGCATTCACAAGTAAATGACTCTTATGAGCCTGTTTCTTTTTAGTGATTGAAAACCTTGTAGTCTGATTTAAGAGTAAACGACTCTTATGAGCCTGATATTTATCGTATCCGTCCTTTTTACTTGTATAAAATGAAAATAAATTCAAAATACTATTTAGGAAAATGTGTTGAGGAATATTTATTAAAAACAACCTTTTCTTTTTCTTTTTAATATAGAAAGATTTATTAAGAATGCTTGAAGAAGGGTTCATTTTGATTTCAAATCATATGCCAGTGTAATATTCAAATGCAACTTTAAGTGAACCTTTCGCATGTTAATATCTCTGAAAAATGTAAGCACTGTTGCTCTATTTGTTTCAGCACCCCAACATAGCAGCATTGACCCTTTTGACCAGACAGGTAAAGTGTTTAAGCTACGTCTAGGCTATTATTTTTTTACAGTTCCATTAACCTGTTGACTATTTGAGCAGTCTTTTATGTGTTCACATCTTCCCAAAAATGTAACGTACAAGCACGCATTTCCCCCCCTTTAAGCACGGCACACAATAGGCCTCAAGATCTTACAAGAGAAAATCAATCCTGCGTCTCTCCTCACATCTGACCTCTGCACTCTCTACAAATCCTGAATTAATTAAAGAGGGAAATCCCACTGGCCAACACAGAAGAGGGATTGAGTGTTTTTGGCCCCCTCCGAGGTACCAGAGGATTAGAAGAGCTCACTCAATGATGAGAGTGTTTCCAAACCTCCAGGTACCTGCGGTGACGGACATACCTGCAGTCGTGTTTTTATCAACGATACCAATGGCGTACGTTGCATGACTAACCCAGTGATGCTGCTCTAAATAGTATAGCATGATGGATAAACTCTTTTAACTGACTTTTAGAGCCTCAGAAGGATGTTTTTGATGGCTTTTTGGGAGTTTTCCAAAAGGGATAAGACAAAAGTTCACATTTAACAAGAGTCTTGCTCACGGTTGAGTCGCCCCATGCCTTGCCCCCTTGTCCTAGAGATGGAGGCAGTTCTGGGTTTGGCTGCTCAGTCTCCTGGCTGCTGACCCACTTGGAAATCCAGCGCCGTAGCTTCAGCTTACACGGGTCGCTCCTGTGGCAGGTTCCCAGTGGTACATTCCCCGCGATAAGGAGCTGCAAGGGAACTATTGTTCCCTGAGCCCAGTCTGTCATCGGGGGCTTGTTGAGCAAATACGCCCAGGTGTGACCACAGTCTCAGCATCTCGCACTCCACCTACCTGTCACTTCCAAACCCGAACCTTGGAGAAACGGAGGTCCTTTCTTACACTCTTAAAGGGGTTTTCACAGAAGTGCCACAAAAGAACAATTTTTGGTTTTCAGCGAACAGTTCTTAAAAGAACATTTTAATATTCTAAAGAATCTTTTTGTGCAGTGCAAAGGTTCCATGGTGCACCCCTAAAAATAAAGGGTTCTTTATTGGCATCTGTGGTTCAATGAAGAACCTTTAACATCCAGAGCTCATCATACTAAGGAAAAAATGGCTTTGTGGAACCAAAAATGGTTCTCCTATGGCATTGCTGTGAAAACCTCTTTTTGGAACTTTTATTTTTATGGAATAATGACATTATTGAACTGTCATTAGCATTCATTTAAGAGTCGTATTTCCACAGACACTAAAATTCCCCAGCTCAAACGGGAACTGTTTTCTCCGCTCTTCCGTGGAGGGATGGGATTTCTCTGTGGTGTGACCTAAATTTTTCAGGATTGTAATCTAAATGGGAAGGGACGAACCGCAGGGCTCGTGAAAGCGATCATATGGCCTCCTGAACTGGGATTGTAGTCTGCGAGGAAACGCTCTCGTTAAACTGCCACTTTCAATCAGGAGTTTGACCGCGGCGGTGATTGTGGGGCTGCGCCGGAGGGAGGGAAATGGGTGGGAAAGACGTCTCTCGCTCCTGAATTTGATCCAAGATCTGCTCCCTCAACGTGTGTTTGGTGGCATTACGTCACAGGCCAGGAGACCCAAAAACAAAGTGTAAAAAAGTGTAAGTCTGAATTGCTGAGCTTGATTTGCACCTTGGCCAACTTTAATATAACACTGTTACCCTAACCAGCCATTGAGCGTTATTTTGATTTTATCTTGATTTCAGTCTTGGGACTGTCTTGAGTGACTGATGGTCCATTTTACTGCATGTAACAATTTTTACAGCCAAAACCAACACAGTTTAGTGCCAAATAAAGGCAGTTTCGAGATTCTTATGCATGCCATGTGTCGCATCACTAACGTCACAGTTCACTCTTCTTCAAATTACAAATGCGAAGACGTGCCAGTCTCAGAAGCTGCATGAGGCTCTCTTAAAGACTCATTCATCACTGTAAAACAGTCATCCTCCATTTCAGAATAAACAGGCTGTCGTTTTAAATGCATTCATTCATGGGTGGCCACCCCTGCCCACCCAAACAGCCCATTGGAAGGTCTGGAGAGGTAATTTTCTTTAATAACATACCGTCGTAGTTTGAACATGGTTATTAAAAACCACCACTATTCTGGGCTTGAGGGGTTTTGTGCCAGCCAGCAGTCCTGTGCCAGTCCTACATCTCTGAACTAATTCCTCAAAAATAGGAGAAAAATTGCTGAGCCACATTTATGACTGAGCATATTTTTTTTACAGAGTGAGACTGAACACTGTGGCTCCCATTGATTATTATTGTTAAGTGTTTTGTGATTTAACTTGCTGTAAAACGTAAGTATTAAAGTGCCATTCCAGACCAGTTTTTCAATGCCCAATTACTTCAGTCTAGACAATGTACAATATATAATTAATCTTAATATTCCAGCCAAGAGATTTTACTTATACAGAGTGAAAAGTATTAGCCCATAAACTCTAAGATTTTTTTTTTAATTAAAATTGTTTATATTTAATATAAACAAATTATTATTATTATTTAATATTTTTAAGTTAACATGAAATCATGTACAATATATAATTAATCTCAGTATTCCAGAAATTACTAAGAGATTTCACTTTTACAGAAGTATTAGCCCATAAAATCTAAAAAGATTTATGATTATAATTTCACATATTATATATCAATTTGTTAGTAAAGTCTGTTAGTAAATTTGTTAGTAACTTTAACTCAAAATTGATCCTATTTACTTATTATTACACATTCCCAGTCTTTATTATTATTATTATTATTATTTTGAACAATCTTTCTCGCTCTCTCTCTCTCTCTCTCTCTATATATATAAAACAATAAGTCAGTATTTTCTAGACCTTAACTTTATGTGATTCCAGGAGCTAAATATGGAGTTGTGTACGAAGCACAAACTAGACGTGTCACACTGTTTATAGTCATCAATTAATTGTGATGTTGCTCAGGCTACTGTCTCAGTTTTGTGCTGATGTTTTCACAGTCCAGCAGCACAGAAAATAAACAATTCTCCATTACCTTGGAACAGTAAGGCCAGGAATGAGGAACGTTTAACAGGCAGCTCTAGTGAACTATCCAAATGAATATTGGCACAACCAGGGTGTGGATGCCCTCTAAGAAACGAACCGTGAAAGGCAGGAAAACCTGTTTATTATCAATTACATGGAAAATATGCACCTGTCACTAACTCTTATTGCTCTTATGAATTATTGCCGGCTTAACTGCGAAGGAAGGCATCTGGAATACGTTGAGTTTACATCATAATAAAGCCAGTATCATGCTTCATTTAAAGTCAACATGAAATCACATTTCACGTCCTGGGTTTTATTGTGCGCAATTCATAAGTGCATGTTATTGCAAAGAAAACATGGTTGTCTTCATAATCTTTCACCATAATATGAATGTTTGTATTATGTTAATGTTAACAAATAACAAAACTATTCAGTCATTGTTTTATGCTACTGTTGTAGATAATGCAGCCTTTCTAAAATCTTGCCAATAGTTAATGCCAATTAAAGGAATAGTTCACCCAAAATGAAAATGTGCTGAATATGTACTCACCCTCAGGACATCCAAGATTTAGATGGGTTTGTTTCTTCTTCAGAACAGATTTGGAGAAATGTAGCATTCCATCACTTGCTCAACAGTAGATCCTCTGCAGTGAATGGGTGCCATCAGACTGAGAGTCGAAACAACTGAGAAAAACACCACAATGATATTACTATTATATGTCACTTCACAAGACATAAATTGAAGACCTGGAGTCGTGTGGATTACTTGTGGATTATTGTGAGGTTTTTATCAGCTGTTTGGACTCTCATTCTGATGGCACCCATTCAGTGCAGAGGATCCATTGGTGAGCAAGTGATGTAGCTAATGCTAAATTTCTCAACATCTGTTCTGACAAAGAAACAAACTCATATCTTGGATGGCCCGAGGGTGAGTAAATTTTCAACAAATTTTAATTTTGGGTAAATTATCCCTTACATGTTATGAATCTGTTTTATACTGATTCTATCATGTGGTTATGACTTTCAATTCTGAATGTACATTATCAGTTTACATGTAGTCACTATGTGGTCTAGTGAAGATAGTGTTTAATCTGCCATGTTATTGTGAGCATTCTCTCTTTCTCTCTTTTTCAAAAAAATAAATTGGCTAACGTGCAGCAGAGCTATATTTAGACCTCTGGCCAATCTCTGGAGTTTTTAAAAGGCTAATTGATGTCAGCGCTGTTTATGTGCATGGCTAACGCAGCCAGAGGGAGCAGCCGGGGCGGCCGATACAACACTGTTGGGTTAAGAGAAATGCACTGGTGTTAATAAGCAGCTGACAGATGCAGGTCCCTGAACTACAGCACGGTGTACGAGCCCGGCACTCTTGAATAATTCAAGAGTGCAAAGGCCAAATAAGAACCACCTGCTACAGTTTGGAGAGTGCAGTGCAGTCTGCTGAAGAAGTTTTAACTAAACCTCATCCTCATGTCTTTCCAAACCTGTGATTTTTCTGTTGTTAAATAGATAAGGAGATGTTTTGAAGAATGTTCAAACTGCTGTTTTTGGAATGTAGCACACAAGTCGCATGGACTACTTTAATGATCCTGATTTGCCTTTCTGCAGATTACATTGTTATGCCAGTAGGTGGTGACATATTAGTAAGTCATTTGTTCAATTGATTTGTTCAAAACACTGATTCATTTAAAAATAAAACAAGTGACCTTTGTGAGTGAATCACTGAATCATTCACTCAGCCAATTCATTAAAACATACATTCATTTTTAATATTAAGATTTCTTTGTATATTAAGATTTATATATTTTTGAAATATTTTTGAAAGAAGTCCTTTATGCTCAGCAAGGCTTTATTTATCTAAAATACAGGTAAAACAATATTGTAAAATATCATTGCTATTTTAAATTACTGAATTTTAAATAATTCTGCCTAAAATTCCTTTTAAAATGAATTAAATTTAAAAAAAAATTCAGGAGCCATTACTCCATATTAGAATGCATTGTGAGGATATTGTGCTCAAGAAACATGTCTAATCAGTGTTAAAAACAGTTGTACTACTTAATATTTTTGCGGAAACCGTGGTATTTTGTATGGTATGGTATAGTATGATAAAACCAGGATTTTTTGATGAATAGAAAGTTCAAAAGAACAGCATTTGTTTAAAATAGAAATACTGTGACTTTACTGTCACTTGCGACCAGTTTAATGTGTCCTTGCTAAATAAAAAGTAGGGATGCACGATATTAGATTTTTGCCAATATCTCATATGCCGATATTTTTTAAATCATTTTTGCCGTTAGCCTATGGCGATACCGATATATACATTTCCTTTGTTTTGAAACAACACCAAATCTCTCCTGTGCAGAAATTATAAACAAATTATTTTTAACTTTGGTTTGTTTTGAGCAAAAATGTACTTTTTAGAACTAGTAAACATTGAAAGTAACTATAACTTTGAAAATAACTGTAACAAAATCGGTCTATGCTGTTCTTCTTTTTTTTTTTACTCCAGACAAATGCAGTTGAAACTTTAATATTGGTCTAAATGTTGGTCTAAAGCAAAAGAGCTGTAAAAATTCTAAAAATCTTTCATCTTTTTGAAAAAAAAAAAAATTACATATTAATTAAATCTGTATACATTAAATTATTTAATTTACAAGTTCCATGTTTATGATTTATTTATGTAAGCTATAGCTTCTGACCTTTAAATTAAAACAGACTTGTGATTTATGACATCAATTACTGCTTCATTTATTCAGAAACAAGTATCTTAATGTTATTTGTGTATTTTACTTACATTTTATTACAAGCAGGCCAACAGCGCCCCCTAGGTAAATAAAACTCCTTACAGGACGGGCATTAGGACCCGGAGGAGGCTGTTATTACTCCTGCTGCACGCCCTGACTGTTCATTCTGTATGTGCATTCTCAAATTAAAGGTGTAGTGGGAGATCTCGGAAAATGCTAACTTTAGCCTGATAGCACTGAAAGCGAACGTCCCACCCTCCCTGCAATCGCCGTCCAAAGCCACGCCCCCTGAACACACATACGCTCAGAGAGCGGAATACCAGAGACAACATTAAATTACTACAATAGGCTACATTAACGGTTTCCAATTACAGTCCTCGCGCCCTCCCCGCTCTGCACATTTCATATATATATCTTATCACGTCCGACGTTTGTTCTGTTCGACCGTAAGTCATAAGTGCCCTGCGAAGTGGACATCACCAGATATTCCACCATGATTCCAGTTCAAAGCGAGCGTATATGTTCCATACAAAGGGCATTAAAGTGTGCGAGACGTGAATTTAAATTGTATTTATTTACAGAGGTATATTATGTCACACTCTCTAGTAAGTTTCCTCTGTGTGTCAAGACGCTGCGCAGCGCAAATCCATGAGTGAATGTTCCAAAGTGAAATAAACTTAAACGGATTTTCCATTGCTCAGGGAGTAGGGTGCAATGAACACTGTGTAGTGAGCATGTCAATCGGAACAGAGTTCATGCACGTAGCTATCTTCTAATGAGCTGGTTATCTGATTCAGGTGTGTTAACTAAACAAGACTAAGCAAAATAATATGCAGAGCAGGGAGCGCGAGGACTGGAATTGGGAACCGCTGGGCTACATCATGTGTCATTCACCGGTCAGAAAACTTTATAGTTAGTAAAAGTACTACAATACCAGAAGGAAGATCGGGTTGTTGATGTTTGTCTGCCATTCTCGCTGTGTCTGCAAGCGTGCGTGAACGCGCTGATGACGTATCGTGTCTGCGCGAACAGAAAGTGCGCAGAAGAGTACGCAAATACATACGTTGACAGACAGGTAGAAAAAGACAATTAAACGCACCGGACCGAAGCGTTTTGATTGGACGAACATTTCTTGGTCCTACACCTTCCACAGAATATATAAATACAGATAAATACATTTAGACCACTTAACTTAATGATTGCTATCAGGATGTGAAGAGACTTTCAACCAGAATAACAAAAAATGTTTCTGAAGACAATTACCTATGATACCTTTAAATGCCTGATCCAAAACAGTGAAACTAATCATTATTCAGGCAAAAGTTCACTTCAAGAATGATGGCACTGCTGACATGATCTTATAGCTAGCACACTCTGAGAACATGTGAGCTATCTGTCTTATCGGCAAGGCATATCAGCATTTTTTTTTCCAAATCGGCCGATGCCAGTATTTAAATTTTAAGCCTTTATCGACCGATTCCTATATTTACATTTTAAGACTTTATCGGCCGATTCCGATATTTAGGACAATACCGTGTATCTCTAATTTTCTAATAATAGGTTAATTTCTTAATTTTAAACGAATAATGAATGAATGAATGAATGAATGAATGAATGACCCAAAACCTCTTAACTTTAAATGGTCACAAATTGAAAAAGATGTTTTTTAGAACTGATGGTTCTACCAGCAGGGGTTTAACTGGACCCAAAGGTGTCATGCCCATTCAAAGTGAGGGGGCACGTGCCCCCTCAGATTTTTGAGCCAAGTGGATTTTGAATGCAACTTCCAAAAGAGAAAAAATAGTCAATAAATATTTTCTATATTTAATACAATCACACCGGCGTGATTAGAAGGTTAAGTGCGTCATATCATCAGCTGCTAAATTCAAATCTGCGTTCCCTGGCTGGCGCTGAGCCAGAGATAAACGCGTTTTTACAGCGCTGCGCATTAAAACCAATCACACACGATGCTGTTGAGCTTATGAATGCAATGATCAATCAGAGGTGTTCAGATGAGTCATCGCTAAAATGCGGCGTTTTCTTCACTCGATCGCTGACTGAATATCTCTCTCTGAGCGAATTCTCGTGTACAGAAACAAGAAGTGCACAAATGTGTGTACGAATCTGTAAAATATTAATTTCATAGTGTAAACAGCTTCAGTGATTTTAATGGGAGTTTTTGAGAGTGCTTGAACTAGACTCAGTGAAAATGTTCTTTGATAATGTAAATGTTCTTTGCTCTCTTTCTGTACAATGAAAGTGTTATGATTAGTAGCCTAACTTGCAATGTTTTTATTCACATTAACTTTCAGTGTTAAATTCACATTAAATATAAAGTCAGTCGTTTTAAAAACATGTTATGGCATGGCACCCATAAACAGACAGGTTTTTATGCATAGCCTAGTTAATAGATTACATTATTAGACCATCGCCCACTGATCAACATAATCTATAAAGATATTTCATGATATAGTTAATGCGTTTGGGAATGTTTCGAATAAAAAGGAAAACATAAATAAATAAATAAAACATAAGCGCTGTTGGCTGCTGTGTCTATTGACGACCAACCCCCCCCCCCCCCCCCCCCCCCAACTCGTGCCCCCTCAAAAATAATGAGTGCATGACGCCCCTGACTGGACCTTACTAAACAGCCAAACCTTGACCCTTTGAATTTGCATGTAATGTTCGCATGTTGTCTCATTGGTTCAGATTTTAAATCAACATTTTTCTTTCTGCTGAGAATGAGAAAACATCTCAGAATCTGCTGAGTTGTTCTTACATCTGCGCATTCTCCAAATAAACAGGCTGTCAACAGCCCGACTGTCCCAGCAGTATACACAGCACACCGCGAAATGGCCAATTCAAATAGGGTTGAGCTGAACCATATTGCATTTTGGGGCTAACATAGACCAGCTGCATTATCATACTGAACAGACATTTCTGAAACTCATCTGCTGTACCAGCTGAACCAGTATGCCATGCCAACTCTGCATCTTTTTAGGGCACCTAGATTTAAACTAGAAATGCATTGATTTCAGTTGGCTCCTGCTGTAAGGCCACAGAGGGTTTGTGAAGTTGTCGCTCCATCATTTAATGAAAAATGAGGAAAGTTTTAACATTATTGCAACAAACTGAGAATGATCAATGTTCAGTCCGTTAGAGATCAAAAACATGGCAAAATCTGGACAAACATACAAAACCTAAAAATTAATCGATTCCAAATAAAAATAAGAAAGAGCCACAATAAATAAATATGTCAACAAACTTGAATTAATATGATCTGACACAACAGCTGTGGAAATAAACATCCCAAAGATGCACAGATGGGCTACAAACACCTGCGATTAATTATTTGTTTTCTACAAATATTCCACCACAACACTTTTGTCGTGTTCGGGAAAGACTCGCAAACAAAACATTGAAACTTTTGCACCGTCTGCACTACTGATTCTGCCTTCATTTTTTAACCCACAACCTCTCGTAGTGTTCAATCAAAACAGAGTCAGACGTCCCTTTCACTCTTATATTTCAGTTTATGCTTTCTTTGCTGTTTGCAGTAAGCTCATAGCTGCCAGGGAAATTGCCTTCATTAATGGTAGACTGTTTACCTAATGAATCACACTCTTGCTTTAGGTGCAGCCTGTGGTGCAGTGATGGTTTCTTGGCCCTTCACAGGGGCTGGTTGGTTTTGTCGAGTACAGCTGTGGAGTTTGTCATTGTAGGAGGAGAGCAGTGCTGCATGGCTGACTGTGGAGGTAACAACAATGATAAAATGATTTTCAAATGTTCCTTTTGTAATACAGGCAATTAACCCTTGTGCTGTGCTGAAATTCAGTGTGCTGATTCAGTCTTTTTGTCAACTTGTTTTCTTTCAATTCGGACAGGTTTTTTTTTTTTTTTTAATTGGTTGGTCCTAGGCCTCATTGATCTGAGCTTATGCAAATCAGCTTAAAAAAATTGTGGATAATTTTGGCAGTGTTCACTCAAAAGCTAAGATGCATAATTTTGCATAAGGTGCATAAGGCCTACAATTAATCAGTTAAAAAAAACTGTTCTAACTGAAAGAAAATGAATGAATAAAAAAAACTGAATCCAATATTTCGTAATAATTTAGCATAATGAGAGATTTACAAGCACTTCTTTATAGGCAAGTAATTTCTGACCACGAGCATCACAAGTGTATGAAAATTTTTTTTTAGTCCAATGCAATATAATTAACTATCAATATAATTAACAATATTAACTGTCATTTATATATTAGGTTATACAGTGCCTTGCAGAAGAATTCAAACCCCTTCATTTTTTTTTCACGTTTTGTTATGTTGCAGCCTTACGTTAAACCGCTTTAAATTACTTTTTTTCCACAACAATCTACACTCCATACACCATAATGACAAACCAAATAACAAGTTTTTAACATCTTTGCAAATTTATTAAACATAAAAAACTTAAATGATTCCATTGCATAAGTATTCAAACCCTTATCTGGGACAGTTGAAATATAGCTCAGGAGCATTCATATTGCTTGTAGATGTTACTACACTTTGAGTGAAGTTAACCTGTGGCAAATTCAATTGAATGGGTATGATTTGGAACGGCACACAAATCTTAATAAAAGGTCTAACAGCTGAAAATGCATATCAGAGCAAAATCCAAGCCCTGAGGTCAAAAGAACTGCCTGTAGAGCTCAGAAACAGGTTCGCGTCAATACACATACAGGGAAGAGTTCAGAAAAAAATTCTGCCATTGAAGGTTCACAGAATCATGTAACTTCATTATCCATAATGGAAGACGTTTGAAACAACTAGAACTCTTCCTAGAGCCTCCTGGCCAAACTGAGCAACTGATGGGGAAGGGCCTCATCTAGACTGGTGACCAAGAAGCTGATGGTCACTCTAGTTGAGCTCCATGATCATATGTGCAGATAGGAGAAACCTACAGAAGGACAAACATTACTGCAACACTTCACCAATCTGGGCTTTATGTCAGTGTGACCAGACTCAATCTTCTCCTCAGTGAAGACACACAAAAACCCACTTGGAATTTGCAAAAATGCACCTAAAAGACCCTCAGACTCTGAGAAACTAGATTCTCTGGTCTGATGAACCTCAATTCTAAGCATCATGTTTGAAGAAAACCAGCTCTGCTCATCACCTGCAGAATACCATCCAAAAAATAAAGTGTGCTGGTAGCAGCCTCATGCTGTGGGGCTGTTTTTCAGCGGCAGGGGCTGAGGGACTCATCAGAGTAGAAGACAAGCTCAATGAACCAAAATATAGAGATAGACTTAATAAAAACCCAGTCCAGAGCATTCAGAACCTCAGACTGGGCAGAAGGCTCACCTTCCAACAGGACAATGACCGTAATCACACAGCAAGAAAGGATTATAGACAACTCTGTGAATGTCCTTAAGGTGCCCCAGCAACAGCCTGACCTTGGCTTGAACCCAATCAAATATTTCTAGAGAAACATGAAAATGTGCATCTGCCCCCATCCAACCCGACAGAGCTTGAGAGGTGAACAGGTGAGGAGAAGAATGGCAGATAATTGCCAAATGTTGATGAGCAAAGCTTGTCGCATCAAACAAAAGGCTTGAGGCTATAAAGGTGCTTCAGCTAAGTACTGAGTTAAGGGTTTGAGTACTTATGCAACATATTTCAGATTTTTTATTTTTATAAATTTACAAAATTGTGACAGTTCTGTTTTTGCTTTGCCTTTATGGTGTATGGAGTGTAGATTGATGTGGAAGAAAAAAAGTAATTTAATGCAGTTTAACATAAGGCTGCAACATAACAAAACGTGAAAAAAAATGAAGGGGTTTGAATACTTCTGCAAAGCACGGTATATCAGGTTGAAAAAAACCTCTCCATTTTAAAATGACTGGAACACAATATGAGGGTTCAATATTGTACATGCAATACTTTCAAAATAATTTATTAAAATAATTTATTTTTTCTTTTGTTATTCTGGTGTTAGCATTTTTATTTTTAATTTTTTGTAATTTTGTAAAAAAAAAAAAAAAAAGTGAATTTGAAATCTTTAAGTTGCTTTAAGGAACCGAAAATATCAATTAGACACCTGAAAAAAAATAAAATAAAAAAAAATAAATAACTGCTTAAAATTTAGCTTTGCCAAAACAAAATTTTGTTTTAAAATATCTTTAATTTTGGGTGACCCTCAAACCTTAATTAGTGAGGTCAAACACCCCTATGAGGATCATATCTAATCAGATTTTGTCAATTATCTTTTCTCTCTCTAATCTCCATCTCTTTTCCTGCCTGTCTCGCTTATGTTACTTTCTCCCTTGTTTAAACTCCTTGTCTTTTCCTGCCTCTCTCTCTCTCTGGTTCTCCTCCTGTCTGATGTCTCTCTCTCTTCTCTCTTTGTGTGATTGTGTGCTGGACATGTCTAAGCTTGTGAGGTACGGTGTTTGATGTCAGTTAATTTCTCCTGGTGCTGACAGCCCAATGGTCCCAGCGAGGCCTTCGCCAACTTTCGGTTCCCAAGGTAGTCCTGCTGTAATTGTGGACCCGCCATCCCCCTCCAGTGGATTACAGGATTTCTGCCAATTTACCTCCTGGTGCTCTGTGGGAAAAAAGGTGCTCGCTGGGACTCGCTCACAAAATATAATTGAATGCTAGAGAAATATTTAAAACCCAGAAAAGTGACTGCAACAAGTCACATGCATTTTGCAAGCATTTTTCCAGTTGTATATTAAAATTTGTTGTGATTGGGTGTGATGCTGCAGAAAAATTACTTTTGAAACATCTGATATAATGTAACGAAAACATATTTATCATATCTACTGCGCTTTTGAAAGACAGAATAATACCTTTTGTCCCCTTAGTTTTAATTAAGTAGAAAATGACCCAACAAAGCTAACCAGCTTCCTATAAACATTCAATATATAAATTTATATGAATTTGAATTAAAACATACCGTTGATGAAAGTATAGTGAGCAAAAATAATACTGTGTTTATATCTATCTATCTATCTATCTATCTATCTATCTATCTATCTATCTATCTATTTACACACACACACAAACACACATATATATATTACATTTAATAAATGTAAATATATTTAAATGTATTAAATATAAAATGGGTACATATTACATTTAATACATTTAATTTCAATTATATATACATATTTGTATGTATATATATATATATATATACACATATACATATACATATACATACATACAGTAGTCAACATTTGAAGTGGATCAAAACTTTTCATCAAAGTTGTCCCCCCCAAAAAAAAAATAAATACAATACCCATTCTTTTCTTAGGAAAAGTTTGATGAACTTTTTTGATTCACTATATATATATATATATATATATATATAATGCATTTTTGTCTCTCTCTCTCTCTCTCTCTATATATATATAATGCAATAATTTATATATATATATATATATATATATATATAATGCATTTTTGTCTATATATATATACAGTATCTCACAAAAGTGAGTACACCCTCACATTTCGGCAATCAATTTAGTATATCTTTTCAAGGGACAATACTATAGAAACGAAACTTGGATATATTTTAGAGTAGTCAATGCGCAACTTGTATAGCAGTAAAGATTTACTGTCCTCTGAAAATAACTCAACATACAGCCATTATTGTCAAGAAAGCTGGCAACAAAACTGAGTACACCCTAAGTGATAACAGCTATACTTCGTTTAACCATGCAAAGCCACATGTCCTATTTATCATGTTCATGTTTTTGTCTGCTTGACAGAACCATACAAATTTGTGTATCATGTATTAGAGCAGTTAAAATTTGGTTCTTTGAGTACAATTCTCTCATACTGACCACTGGATGTTCAACATGGCACCTCATGGCAAAGAACTCTCGGAGGATTTGAGAATTAGAATTGTTGCTCTCCACAAAGATGGCCGAGGCTATAAGAAGTTAGGTAACAGCCTGGAACTGAGTTACAGTACAGTGGCCAGGGTCATACAGAGGTTTTCCAAGACTGGTTTCACTCCGAACAGGCCTCGCAAGGGTCGATCAAAGAAGTTGAGTCCTTGTGCTGTGCGTCAGGTGCAGAAGCTGGGTTCAAAAAACAGACGCATGAGTGCTGCCAGCATTACTTTGGAGGTTGCAGAAGTGGAAGGTCAGCTTGTCAGTGCTCAGACCATACGCCACACACCGCATGGCTGTTGTCCCAGAAGGAAGCCTCTTCTGAAGCTGGCTCACAGAAAAAGACTGCAAACAGTTTGCTGAAGACAGCCTGTCCAAGAGCATGAATTACTGGAACCATGTCCTGTGGTCTGATGAGACTAAGATGAACTTGTTTGTGTGTGTGTGTATATATATATATATATATATATATATATAGTGGATCAAAAAAAGTTCATATATAGTAGTATATATAGTAGTCAACATTTGAAGTGGAACATTTTTAAACAAACATTATTTAATATAATTTCTACATTTCCAAAAAATTAATGAATGGCCAATTTAGGCCATTAAAATACATTTAATTATTGTAATAATGCATTTTTGTCTCATCCTCATTGTAATGGAAAAAAAAGCCCTCATGTCATTGAAACATTTTGTTAAGGAAATCAACTCTGAACATATTGATACTTTTTAAACAGGCTAGTTTATGGTGACTTTTATGCAAGACATTGTCTAGGTCTTGAACATACGAGGCAGAGAAAGTCACCCTATAGTCTAGTGTTGATAAAAGGGGAACCATCTAGAATAAATAAGTGATGACCCCCCCCACCCCCACCCCATCCAACCCAACCCAAATCCCCCCCACCCCACCCCCCCGGCACTGGATCAACAGAGCAACATCAGTTACTGTTGTGAGCATTCAGACCGCCTTTAATGGATACGTTAAAAAAGACATACGCAAACACGGTAACATAATAGTGCTGCTCCTCAAAGAGCACTACCGTGTGTATTTCCCAAACGCTTTTGGCTTATACTGTGTGATTTCCCAAGGCTGAAGTGCTTGTGTAACATCTGATTTTAATTGTTGGCATTGTTCCTGGGGAAGACCCCCCATGGCAGCAGTTCACACCATCATTTACACAAAATATCACCTCACACTGCACCGATGTTGCTGCTGCATTGTGCGTGTGTGTGTTTGTAAAAACTGTAACTGCGACTCTTTTCTTTACAGGAGAAATAAAAGTTGAACATCAGCTTTATTGCTGTAATCTAGCGTTGGCATTCTTCTGCCGTAGGACATTTTAAATTAACATCTCTCAGTGAGGAGGAATTGCTCTCGCCATTGTGAGAGAGGAAAGATAATCTTCGCTGGTGGCAAAGTGCCCAAATTTAGGCTTCGTGGGAAGTCCACACTCCCTTCCCTGACGCCTGCCAACGAGTGCCTTCAACGACACCTCACTGTCTCCAGAAGAAAACGTTTTCCAAGAACGCAGTAAGAAATATATGCGCAATTGTTCCTTTAAGGAGTTGCTAAGTGGTTAACTACTGGGCCCAATCAAGAGCCCACCTTAAAAAGCTGCATGATTTGAGGAATTACTGATGTTATAAATGGGATAAGTTACAAGTCCAAGTTTAATGTTTTAAATTATTACAATAAAGTGTTAATTGCTTTGTATTGCCTATTTTTATTTATTTATTTATTTATTTATTTATTTATTCTTTTACAGACTACTCACAATAATGAAAAACCTGCAAATATCAGGTATTTTAAAAGCACTGGAATAAAAAAGTCTCATTATCTATCTATAAAAATTGCAGATTTTTTTTTTTTTACAGAATAGTTTTTCAAAGGTCCAAAAAATTCAAATTTAAATATATTTTGGTTACAACTGATTTCACCTTCATTACATGAAAAAAAAAAAACATCGGGAAGAATATCTTTCTCAGATATTTTTGTTTGTTTTTGCTTTTTTTATATTCCACAAAAAGAGAGTCGTACAGGTTTGGAACAGAATGAGAGTATGTTATGACAGAATGTTTAATTTTCATCTCTTTAAGCATCAAAAGCATTATCATTTTCAACTTCGCTGCCCAACTTATATAGAAAAAAAGACAATAATAACATCCTGTCAGCGGCGATAGCCTAGCCTGGACATATAACGCCATTGCGTTATGGGCGTCCTGAGTTCGAATCCCGGCTAGAGGACTTTTACCAATCCCACACCCCTTATCTCTCCCACCTCACTTCCTGTCTACTGTCTAATAACATACTTATGTTTAAATTGTGTATCAGTAATTTTACGCATTCATAAATAAATAAATTATAAATAATAATATAATATAATAATTATTTACCATTTTATATTAATCGGCTGCTTCTCAAAACAATAATTCATTCACAAATGGGAGTCCTGCACAGGGTTGCCAGTTCTGCATAACAAAACAAGCCAAATTGCTGCTCAAAGCTAGCCTAATCACGTTACCGGGGGTCCTCCTTGGTCAAAATCACATTCCAGGGGGACGGGGTGTTTTGCTTCAAACCGTAGACTAAAAAAAAAAAAAAAGCCCAATTCTGCAGGAAAACTGTGGACTTGGCAACACTGATCCTGTCCAAGAATTAACCTTTAAAACAAAAGGGTCCATCGGATTTGTCCTATGACTGTCTTTTTATTGAAATCAGACTGTTATAATCTGACATTTACATCTCTTACTTTCCAGTCTGTGAACCTCAAATTGCTGAGACAAACAAATTTGATTCCTCTCATTTCTCTCCTCATGCCCCTTTTAAGCCGAACTCTTTTTCAAACTCTGAAACCATTAGTGAGTATTTATCACTGCTGAATCCTGCAATAAGTCACTCAGCAGGCTCCAACTTGCCAAGTCCTAAATTTCCTGACGTGCCGGGGCCTGAAGGAGCACAGAGGCCTGATAAAACTCTTCGATGATTCCTCTTTCCCAGAAAAAGCAGTCAATGGTAGCGTTCTCCATATTTTGACTGAGTTGCGGTGTGTCTGTTGGAGAAAGTGTTGCACTGGTGTGTTTCGCTGTCTGCTGTCCCCCTCCCTTAGTTGGGTATTATAATGATGTCTCCTTGCCAGGCCAAATTAATACTGGTTAATTAGTGCCTGACTTGCTGCTAACAAGGTTTTTGTTCAGGCTGCTCTTGACACTAAATGCTGGTTTTAAGCTGTCGTCACTGCCAAGTCGCCCTGCCAGAAACAGGAAATGGATCAGGCCTTCATGTCACCATAAAGCAACAGTAGGACGGTTCCCAGGGCCACATTGGTCTTGCAGAGAAATGACATCACCTCTGAAAACACCCCCCAACACGCCGATAAGAATAACGACAAGAAGAAAAGTCGTAATCGCAGCCAAAACCACCGTATAATACATGAGCACAATCAAGAAAAATAAGATTATATTGCAAACGATTCTTGCTGTTCAAACTAGAATGAGCTCAGTGTTTTGTTTTGTTATAAATGTTTGTTATGAATGTTTTGGTTTCGTTTTGGTCAAATGTTCCCTCAAGTTGTAAAAACAAGCAAAAAGCGTGTAACGCAATGCAGTTATAATGGAAGTCTATAATGCATTGCATCAGAATATTAA
The DNA here is from genome assembly GCA_021397915.2 of Tor tambroides. Classification (NCBI taxonomy): domain Eukaryota; kingdom Metazoa; phylum Chordata; class Actinopteri; order Cypriniformes; family Cyprinidae; genus Tor; species Tor tambroides. The sequence goes on from JAFVLL020012010.1 coordinate 35,474, forward strand.
ACATTAAAATGTACAGTTCTGAATGTTTGCTTAAATGTTAAATGTTAAGACTGCACATTTTGCTTTTAAATTCTCCATGTTTTGAAAACTGAAAGACAAGTGAAAATTGCAATTGATTACACAGCAAAGCATCTTGAGAAAAAAAGAACTGCTGATTTGCAAAAAAGGGCCTAAATTGATGTTGATGAGTTCAAAGCATCAATAAAAACTTTAACAAAAATCCAACCTAAAAGAAAGAATTTTTAAAATTATATATATGTATCAGCTTTAATGCACTTTTCAAAATAACAAAAGCAGTCAAATATAAAAAGTTCCTGTTTTAATGACAAAAAGAAATATTTCACTTGCAATTTGCCAAGGAGTGGAAAGTGGAAATCTGGATTAGTCATAAAATAATGTCTTCTGAATCATTCATACATTTGAATCTGCTTAGAACTGAACAAACAGCTGTACTCTGGCTCAGATGAAGACATATATCCTGTCTTTATGGCAGTTTTTCTGCTGATTAAGGGACAATACAAGACTTTTCCACCTTAAAAATGGTTGAAAAAGCAAAAATTCCATTAAGTGCATCATATTTCTGTGAGAATGTGTGACATGCTTAAGCAAAACAGGCACTATTTTGGAATCAGCACCCTAAAATAGTAAGAAACAAGTATTGAATTTCATTCAGCAAATATGATGCAGTGTGTTGTATTCACAGTGATAATTAAGCATAACTTGTTTTGAGCCCAAAACATTGCTTTAAGGCTATAATGATTCTTAAATGAGAAAGAATGATTTGATTTGATCATCAAATGTTGTTTGCTTACAGCCTGGAATACACTAGTTTACGCTAGTTGCCGAAAGTCAGAGCCAGTCTGCAGATTTGAGTTGACAGATTCCACAGAAAATCGTGTAGTGTATGATGGTCATAGACTTTTAGATTTTTTTAGATTTTTTAGCTTCAGACTTTGATTCCATCCAGTCGGAGGATATCAAACATGTTTGATATTTTCAGCCAATTTTAGAACACATATTGTTTTCATTTGTCATGTGTCTCCTAGCAACAATATGCACGTTTCTGTGTGAGTTTGTTGTGATCGGAAAAACTTTAAAGTGTATCTTGGTCGTGTAGTGTATGATGCCCAGTTTTTCTTTGTCACTATTTACAAAGTCAGTAAGTGTATGATGCCTAGTGTTTTAAATATCTGTTCAGATTATAAAAGTCATGTAGTGTATTCCAGCCTTTATTCTCAGGACTCATATTCCTCAGATTCCAAACTGACACGAGATTCCAGCCCAGAAGGGAGAGAATGACACAGAAGAGACAGAAAACAGCGTATCACGTCACACACACCATCAGATGTGACCTCCTTCCTCCCTGAGTGTGACCTGGAAGCTGCACAAATCCAAACAGTGTAATTAAGGTCTTCCTGCCGACTGATAGAATGGGATTTTCTTGGAGGGGAAGCAACATCCTCAGCTTTCATTCTCCTCATCCATCACTGTTAGCGACTGTCTGACAGAGTGAAGGAGGATTTCAAGACATACACTTGAGCTACACTTTTTTGTGTCTATGTGCTATCTGGCGTAATTCCACAGATTTTTCAGCCAAAACTCCTCTGTTTCTGTTTGTCTAGGGTATGTTTGCTCGTTGTCTCCGCAAGTGTTTGACCGTGAATTAATCTCCAAGTAAATATATAAACTATATGTATAGTTTATAGAAGGTAGATATATGAACTATAGAAACTATTTAGCTAGCTGTTCAAACAGTTGACCTGAAAGAGAAAACCGACTGTAGAATAAGAGTTTATGCTAATATACAGTATATTTTTCAATCTATATATAAAAGCATAAATAGATTTTGCATTTACCCAGTATTTTTTATTTTATTTTATTTTATTTTATTTCCCCTTGAACTGCAATATATTTTGGCATTTGAAGGTTTAAAAATATGTTCAGTTTGAAGAATATATTTACATTAACTGTGTTGTTTACAACATATATACAGTATTTACCATATACTGGAAATATATTTTGGCCAGACAAAATTACTTTTTTTTTTCTCATATATATATGGAAGAGCAGAAAAGAAAGTGGGAACTGTTGTTGTTGTTTTTTTGTTTGTTTGTTTGGTTTGTTTTTATTAGCTATTATAATAAGTGCACAAAATAAGCACAAAATTACAAAATGAGAGAAAAAAGCGTAAATTATGTACATTTGCAAATCAAATAAATGCGTAATGGCAGCTACTGTATTATTGCTGAAATGTTTTCATGGCCTATAAGTTTGTAAATTTTCCTTCAGATAAGATTTCTGCCTTTGTCAAAGAATATTTATAGGTCATATGTTGTGCACTCTTGGCAGCGAAGTCTCATACTGGATTCAACACAGCTTGCCAGGTTCTGCAAAGTGTTTCCGCCTTGTAAAAGGTATGTATGTGTGTGTGTGTGTGTGTGTGTGTGTGTGTGTGTGTGTACCTGTTTTTTATATTCCGGTGGGGACTTAAACCTGAATACACACAGACTCATGGGGACTTGTGTCACGGTGGGGACATAAATTGAGGTCCCCACGGGTAAACAAGCTTATAAATCACACAGAATTAAGTTTTTTGAAAATCTAAAAATGCAAAAAGTTTTCTGTAAGGGGTAGGTTTAGGTGTAGGGTTGGTGTAGGGCAATAGAATATACGGTCTGTACAGTAGAAAAACCATTACGCCTATATGGAGAGTCCCCACAAGGATAGCAAACCAGACATGGGTGTGTGTGTGTGTGTGTGTGTGTGTGTGTGTGTGTGTGTGTGTGTGTGTATGTGTGTGTGTGTGTGGCGGGATTCATCAAAATCACCTTTCTTTCCATTGGTCTTAAGCTAAACTTAATGTCGATATTCATTATAACAACAGCCGCTTTTATGACACAGAATCTTGGAACTTATATCTGGAGAATCAAGAATGGGATTTTATTTATTTTGCAATATTTTTGCAGTTCCGTCCTTAAATCAATTTGCATTCTGAGTGTGAATGAACATATCTTGACTGTCCACCATGATTTATTACATTACACGGGTACTTGCTACCCTGACAGTGCCTATGCAAGAGCATCATATGCAAGAATGCAGAGCTTTCAGCTTGGCTTGTTTCTTTATAAACAGCAGTAAGTGCACATTTAGCATGCTGAAGTTTCTGTTTTCCGTTTTTCATTTCAATTTTACAAGGACATGCACAATAAAACCCCAAGACTCTTTAAAGCGGGGGCGGAGAAGCGCTCGCATCACACCGCAGGTGTGCTAGACGCCTACAGGAGCCACATGCGCAACAAAAGGCCTCAGACTGAAGGCAAGCTTTGTTCTCTGCAGAGTCCAAGCGTGAGGGAAGAGTTTGAGAAGGTGCTTGGAATGATTTGTATTGTTGCCTTTTTTAACAAGCTTGATTTGGAATGGATTCTAATTGAAGCCATGAGTCGCTGGTGTTTTATCCTCAGCTGCTGCTTTTGTGATCTTCCAGCCAAGTTCGCGACTTGACAGCTGGAATCGATTTTTTCCGGGTTGCCGTGTAGCTTCAGTTCTCAGAGGTTTTTGTTAGAGCAACATGTCTTAAGCTCTTTAAATCCACTCTGACACATCTCATCTCAGGTTTTGCTTTTTCATGATGAATGGAATTATGAGACAAATAAACACTTGAGAAAAGAGCAAAGGAGCCAAAGATAGATCATCCACTTCTGTTGTGCTAAATTTACACTAACTTGGCAGTTGGATTAAGTTTAATGCTAATGATTTTATCCTAGATTCTCAATGAAGAGCTGTGGAAAAGTGCACACTAATTGACATTTTTCACATAACCCTGTTAAAGCATGTTTTTATTTTCCCAACAAGTAAGATTTTAAGAAAAAAGAAGACAATAATAAGAAATATATATATATATATAATTTTTTTTTTTTTTTAATGTTACATTTTCATTAAAAAGTGCAATTTAAGAGTGCATATTTCATGTATTATGTATCTGATTGGTTATAGGTTATGTAATGATTAACCGCTGTATTATACTTAACCTGATATGCCCAAAATTCAACGAAAAACATTACTGATCTGGCGGGACATTCTTGAATGTCAGAGTGAAGGCGGGGGGCTCGTTCACACCACGCTCCCTCTAGACTGTGGATCTGCTTTATTATGGGAAACAAGCCCTTCCTAGCCATAACTCTTCTTCAGTCCTCTAAAGCTTTGGCTGGCCGTTTACTGCTCTGTCTGCCATTGTCTGAAAGGTCACTGAGAACCGTTACCATGAGGAAGGAGCCCCAAATCCCTTCTTTATGGGAACTTACACATTGCTTAGGCTTGACAGAGTGGTAGCCCTTAGCAACCGTGTCCCATTGATCACTATATTGGAAATGCATTGTGGGTAAAGGAATGTCGGGTTCCTGAAAGGGAAGTGGTATTTGTGCCGTTAATCCATACATCGGCAACCTGACGTCGACGTTCTCGCATGACGTGTCTGTGTTGATGAATTTGCACTCTACGCGTTTGATTGAAACAGTGTCAAGATGAGGGATGTTTCATTTGTTTTAAACAAGAAAAAAAAAATCAGTGCTAATAGAAATCCTGCCCTGGCATGCTTAAAGGCATAGTTCCCCCAATGAAAACTCTGTCATCATTTATACATTTCATGACATTCCAAACCCACATTTCATCTGTGAAACAATGTTATGTTAGTATTGTATTAAAATAAAAAATAAAAATAAAAAAATGCTAATATAAATGAATACTATAATAATAATAATAATAATAATAATAATAAATATATCATCCTACCACCCTAACAACTGTATAGCAATGCCATGGCATTTTGAAAGTCATGCACCATGCACATTTCATTCAAAAGTAAAAATCTAGTATATTTATTTTTGTTTTTATATTCCCTGAGTTCTTTAAAAAAAATTTAAAAAAGAAAGTCAATCAGACTGTCAGAGCTCATTAATGTTAACTCAGCCATACAGTTATGCTCACTGTGTGTTCTGAAAGGAAAAACAGCTTTCTACAGACAACATAATGGTAATGCTAAATAATAATAAATATATATATATATATATATAAGCATTTTTTTATTAAAATAAAAACAACATGAAACCTGCTACAATTAATGAATACTAATAACAATAATAATAATAATAATAATAATTAATATTAGCATTTTTCAGTTTTTATTTTAATTTTAAATTTCAGTAAATTGTGAAATGCTTTTGTCACTTTTTAATATTTCTATTTAGAATCAGAATCAGAATCAGAATGAGCTTTATTGGCCAAGTATGTTTGCACATATGAGGAATTTGTTGTAGTGACAGAAGCTCCACAGTGCAACAAAAAGACAGCAACAGGACAGGACACAGATAACAAAATAAATACGCAAATAGGCAATGTACATAACAGCAAAAAAAAAAGAAAAAAAAAGAAAAACAATATATAATATGGACAATTATGTATGTACAGGTCAAGTATGTGCAAATTTGAAATGAGAAATAAAATAAAATAAGTGAGTGTGGTGAATGGATAATGTATAATAGTTGTGTATTCCACGTTTATTGTCGAGTGTTCATGAGATGGATTGCCTGAGGGAAGAAACTGTTTCTGTGTCTGGTCTTTCTGGTGCTCAGAGCTCTGTAGCGTCGACCAGATGGTAACAGTTCAAAGAGGGAGTGTGCTGCATGTGAGGGGTCCAGAGTGATTTTACCAGCCCTTTTGCTCACCCTGGATAAGTACAGTTCTTAGAGACTGGGGAGGGTTGTACCAATGATTCGCTCAGCAGTCCGGACTACCCTCCGTAGTCTTCTGAGGTCAGATTTGGTAGCTGAGCTGAACCAGACAGTTACTGAAGTGCAGAGGATGGATTCAATGATGGCGGAGTAGAACTGTTTCAGCAGCTCCTGTGGCAGGTTGAACTTCCTCAGCTAGCGAAGGAAGTACAACCTCTGCTGGGCCTTTTTGACAATGGAGTCTATGTGATTGTCCCACTTCAGGTCCTGGGAGATGGTGGTGCCCAGGAATCTGAATGACTCCACTGCAGTCACAGTGCTGTTCATGATGGTGAGTGGGGGAGAGCAAGGGGGTTTCTCCTGAAGTCCACGATCATCTCCACAGTTTTGAGCGTGTTAAGCTCCAGGTTGTTAAGACTGTACCAAACAGCCAGCTCCTTAACCCCCTGTCTGTAAGCAGACTCGTCACCGTCCTGGATGAGGCCGATCAGTGTGGTGTCGTCTGCAAACTTCAGGAGCTTGACAGAGGGGTCTTTAGATGTGCAGTCATTCGTGTAGAGGGAGAAGAGCAGTGGGGAGAGAACGCAGCCCTGAGGAGCTCCAGTGCTGATGGTGCGGGTGCTGGATGTGTATTTACCAAGCTGTTGATCCACTGACAGACAGAGGTGGGGACGGAGAGCTGAGTTAGTTTATTCTGAAGGGTGTCCGGGATGATGGTGTTAAAAGCGGAGCTGAAGTCCACAAACAGGATCCTCACATAAGTCCCTGGTCTGTCCAGATGCTGCAGGATGAAGTGCAGTCCCATGTTGACTGCATCATCCACAGACCTGTTTGCTCTGTAGGCAAACTGCAGGGGGTCCAGTAAGGGACCAGTGGTGTCCTTCAGATAAGCCAAAACCAGTCTTTCAAATGTATTGTAAATGTATCAAATGTACATTTAGCTTTAATTTTCTTTTTTTTTAGTTTTAGTAATTTTAGTACTTAAACTTATTTTTATTTAGCTGCCTAAGCAACATTTCTAATTTTTCATCTAATGTTTTTTTATTTAATTTCAGCTTAATTTCAATGAAAAAAAATAATGTTTAATAGTTCTGGTTTTAGTTTTAGATGATAATAACAACACCACTGTGTAATACAAAATTAGATTTTTTTTCTATGCAATTACAATAAATAGGCACTGGAGCTTTCAAGTTTCAAGCTTTTTTTTTTTTTTTTAAATTTACCAAATTTCAATTCAATTTCAATTTTAGATTTTTAAAGTATAAACTTGCAGAAACTGTGACATGAATTTGTGAACAATTCACATAGATACACTACCAGTCAAAAGTTGGAAAATATTATTTATTTTTAATTTTTATTTAAAAAAAGAAAACTCTTTATATTATATAATAAGACTGGAAAAATGGCTGCTGAAAATTCAGCTTTTCATCCAAAGAATAAATTACAAATTTAAAATATATTCAAATAGAAAACAATTGTTTTAAATTTGTAATAATATTTCACAATATTACATTTTAATGTATTTTTAATCCATAAATGCAGGCTTGGTGAGCATAAGAAGCTTCTTTCAAAAAAAAAAAAAAATAATAATAATAATAATTTTGCTCATGTTTTCTGAATAAGATCCATTGGTGATATCTGTAAAATTTATTACAGAACCAAAAGTCTTTTTTATATACTGAAATTATAAATAATAAATAAATAAATCAAATCAAATCAAATCAAATCAAATCAATCAATCAATCCTGCAAATGGCCAAAAACATCTACACCACACTTTCCCACTGGATCTTAAATGTGAGCAACAGACCACAGTGTTCTCAATACATAATATCTTCGCAGATGCTGCTGAGAAGGGCAACTTCCTGTTTCCTCCATGGAAAACCCCGCCCATCCAGGCAGGTGTCACTCCACCCACACACCCAGCACTGATCTCCATTTTTCCCTCCAGTCTGTTGACGCTGTGAGTAATATCCTGGGCAGAAATGAGACGGAAATGACAGTGGCAGCAGCAATGCCCAGCTGTGAAACTCCCAACAACACGCCGAGATAAGAAGCAGGAGCTTCCATGTCTCTGACCCTTCCCAGGCCTGAATAAACCACCGACCAGAAGTACTCCACTTCGGTATCTAACTATATATAGCTACCACCCTAACAACCGTATAGCAATGCCATGGCATTTTGAAAGTCATGCACCATGCACATTTCCTTCAAAAGTAAAAATCTAGCATATTTATTATTGTTTTTATATTCCCTGCTTTCTTTAAAAAAAAAAAAAAAAAGTCAATCAGACTGTCAGAGCTCATTAACGTTAACTCAGCCATACAATTATCCTCTCTGTGTGTTCTGAAAGGAAAAACAGCTTTCTACAGACAACATAATGATAATGCTGGTTGAGATGCACATGAAACTGGTTTACTTCAACTGGAAGAACATTTCTTTTAGGCCCACATTATTAGTTCCTCTCAGCAGCTCTGCAGATGTCAGCAGAGATGTGGTCAACCTCTCCAGACGCTCGCTGTCATTTCACACACTCGGGAAAATGCTGCCAGTCGAGGCTGCCAAACAGCCATTTAAAAAATTAAATCATACACCAAGTCAAAATGCATTAGGAAAGGGCTGCAGGATGATGTTTGTCATTTTCAGACGTTCAGACCCTGTAGGGGACGAGAGTTTGGAATTAACTCAGGCCCTGATAGCACACGATTGCTGCCAAGACGTCTACTCTATGTGTGCGATTTCCTCTGGAAGATGTCATTTTTAAATTGTTTGTTTATCTGTAATATGTCACCAAAACTGGTCTTGTCGGATATTAGAAAGATGTTTTTGTGAGCCAAAATCTAGTGAGTTGCCTGTGGAGGCAGCATTTTATAGCATCATATGCATGCTAACCAAAAGATTAAACCGTTAAAGGTGTGTATAAGGTGTGTAAACGTATGTCATTTCTGTGCCACTAGCCGCACCAGATGTAACTACAGAATGAAATATTTTAAATAATGAGACTCCAATAATGGCTTTTAAAATGATAATAATGAATACTAACAGATATTCATGGAATTTTTCCATTTCACAAATGGTTCTTTATAGTGGAAAATCTTCTTTAGATTATTGAAATGTTCTTGGTGGTGCAGAAATTAAACACTTCATCATGAACCCTGGGTGCAACTGTCAGTTTATTAAGAGATATACAAAGATATTCAATTATTTTCATTCTCTAATAAACATGTTTCAAACTAATGTTTTGTTTTGTTTTTTTTGGTAGAATATTGGTTTATTGAGTTACTTATCCACAAAATTATGTTCTACCCTGTTGCTAATGCTCCTTCTTTATTGCAAAGAAACTGGACAGCATTGCCAATAACAATAACCCTTTAACAAAAGACAGTACCTAATGACATCATCCTCCAGGAAGTGACATCATTTTTGGAGGGAAACCACATGCAGTAAGTATTAGAAATGTGTTTCTGATGTTATTTCTTCAACTTCTCTTATCAATCAGTTACTATGATCTTCCAGTATACACTGAGATTGTAAATGTTCTTTTGTTTGTTTGAAAGCATTTAACATAATTATTATTTGACTGTTAACATGAACATCAAGTTGATATCCTTTTGTAAGCTGTCTTCATTTAATGGCTAACTTATATCATTTATTTCCATCATTATTATTAATCAAGTCATAATTATTGAAGTTTAGCTGTCCAAACTTGACTAAAGCCATGGGTGGACTGTAACGAAGTACTTGTATTTGTACTTTGTTGCTATCCTCAAGTACATTTTCCAAGTATCTGTGGGAGTTACAGTGTAGCTCTTCTGAGCATTTTTATTTTGAGAAACCTCAACTTTTACTTCAAAGTACTTTATACCCCACTACATTTCATATGTCACTCCTCGTTATTTTGAACCGAGACGCGACAGCGGTGAACAAGCTGATTCTTTTCAATGAACCTGCTAAATCAGATTGCAAATCACACTGAACGATTCAGCGCATTGCAGCTGTTCTCGAGTCAGCAACTGATTCATATGATCCATTCAGAGTGAGTTTCCAGTTAACAATTCAGTGAATTTACAAGTCAGACTGAAAATGAGCCAAGAATGGGAGATCCTCTGAGCCTGATGCTGAAAAAAATGCTGAATTTTAGGATTTTTTATCATAAATGAAAATCATTTTTAGGTCACGACTGTCAGTTGTTTGTAAACTAAATCTGATGTAAAAGCATAACTGATTTTAATCCCACTGTATGAAATGCTTTAATGCAGACATGTCCACATTTGTGCATCACTGTCTGAGCAGAGTAAGTTTTAGGAAAAAGGAAAACATAACATTAAAAAAACGCAAATTAATACACATGCATTTTCCTCGCTGGCATAGCAGTTTCAAATGACTTTCAAACTAGCATGTTTGCATAGCGTTCTTTTTAAAATTTTAGACATTTGCCCTGCCACATCTGTTTTTATGGTATATAGTTTCATTTTTGTTTTTCCTCTTTTATATATGTATATTTTTTCCCCACTTGTTTGCACATATAAAGTCCCAGTAACCTAAATTGTTCTTTTAATATATTTAAAGGAGGGTAGAGGATTTCGGAGAGGCTAACAATGGCAAGCTAGCTTTGAAAGCATAAGATCCCACCCTCCCTGCAAATCACTCTCCAAAGCCACGCCTCCTCCAAACCACATGAACGTGCACAGGCAGAGCAGAGGCTAACCAGCGACAGCATCAATGCTGTCAGATTACCTCATGCCTCATTCACTGGTGAGAAAGCATTACAGTACAAAGCGCATAGTATTACAATAATAACACTTTTCATCCTCGCTCGGTCTGCAATAGTGTAATGTAATGCGATGCTGATGTATCATGTCTGAGCAAACAGGATGCTTGGAGGTATGCAAATACATACGTTGACAGGCAGGTAGGACAGCCTATCATAGTCCTCAGACCGAGGGATATGATTGGACAATTTTATAGTCCTACACCTTCCACAGACAATATAAATACATTCACTTCACTGAGTGACTGCCTTTAATGTTTTGATAGCGTATAACAAGCCTCCCTTCCCCAGGTATTTTGAACAGTAGGATTAAATCAAATTTCTAATATAAATACTTTTATATTTTATATTTTTAATTCTTAAGTACGTTAAACATCGAATGCTTTTGTACTTTTGCTCAAGTAAAAGGCAGGGTAGGGGATTTGGTTCAAAAGGGCACAGAAGGGAAGGGCATGGAATGGAAGGGCATGTCTCAGAGCAAGGCAGGGCCGCTGGCGTTCCTGGGAATGCCAGTGCAACGCGGGTTCCCGAGCCTTGTGCCGCTGTACCCGCTGACCTGTTCGTGTCATCCTGACTTTGTTCCGGATTCTGCCGCTGCGTTGCCATAGAAACGGTATGTTGCAAAACAGTGACGTGAGGAAGTGATGATAGTGATTCAGGCATGGGAAAATCTCAGCTGCTTGGTCTGATTGGCTGAGTGACGTGCACTTTAGAGAAACGACACTAGTTTAACAACAACAGGCTCTATAAGATAAACAGTAATAATGAAATGCTGAACAGATGGTTCTGCATAAATATTAAGTAGCTGTTTTCAATATTGATATTAATAAATATTTCTTCAGTATCAAATCTGCATATTAGAATGATTTCTGAAAGATCATGTGACACTGAAGACTGAAGTAATGATGTTGAAAATTCAGCTTTGCCTCACAGGAATAAATTACATTTTTAAGTATATTAAAATAGAAAACAGTTATTTAAACCAATATTATTTCACAATATTAGTGTTTTTACTGTATTTTGGGCACATAAATGCAGCGTTGGTGAGCATAAGAGACTTGTGACCTTTAAACAAAACATTTTTTAAAAACGTAATGTTTGTAACTTTTGACAAGTACTGTATGTAGCTTAGCTTTTTATTCAAAGCAACATTCGATTGATCATGGGGGGATGAAAATATTTGCAGAGTTGCAATACCAGTTTTCAAGAACAGATCGGCCTAAGGCCAAACACAACGAGCAGCTCTGAACTCAGACTGAACCTCCATCCACATTAGCTTATGTGTACAAACACCAGCACCTGCTCGTGTATTTTCATAATGTGGCACATTGGCAGTGAACGGTGAAAGACCGACACGACAACACAGCTGAACTTTACTCGTTGAAACCGCAACAGCATCCAGCACTCACAGACCCAGAGGAAGTAAAAACAATGTTGAAAAAAAGTTTTGACGTCGCAAGCTAAGCAGAGATAGAAGGTGGTATGAGGGTGCCAAAGTGTGAATATTTAAGTTGGCGGCCGCTAACATAAGCATGCCAAGCCAACCTCAGATAAAAACATGCAAAATGCAAAGACCTGCACTTTTTAATGCCCATATTATAAACCTCCGAGCTCAGTGCAAATCAGATCAGCTAATAGAATAATATCTCTGCTGTTTTGAAGGTCAATTAAGTCGATTTGATTTACAGTAAGAACAGTGTGAGAGAGAGAGTTCACCCAAAAACTAAACTGTTGTCATCATTTACTCACCTTAATACTGTTTTAAATCTGCATGACTTGAAGGAGAAATAAGCTATTATGTTGGTGTCTCACAGGGAAAATCAAATAATTTGGTGTGGTAATGACATGGGGTGAGTAATGACAGTTTTCATTTTATAATGAGAACTTTTTTGTTTCTCACAAAAGTTGTCCATGGTTACCTTTTTTTTTCTTTTTTTTTTTGCCAAAATACCACAGTTACCAGTACAGTTAACCTTGTAAAACTATAATTAATATGGAATATAATTCAAGTTGTATAAGACTCTCTGAATCTTTCTTTCCTTTTGACTTCTTTGATGACAGTGCTTACCGCAGTTTTAATGTAATAAAAATAACTGTACTACCTACGGTATTCTGGCGGAAACTGTGGTTATACTGGTACATATTTGTAAAGGGTTCTACTGTGCTATAAAAAGCAGTATGTCTGTGATCTATATGACCACACCGGACATTTCTAGATATTTTTGACCATTAACGTATCTGCTAATGGTCATCTTCATCATGCTTCAACCGGTATTTTTCGATTTATTTTTCGATCTTTCAGCTCTTTCATCGTGAGTCATTTCATAAAATAACCATAAAATAAGTATAGAGCTATGATGGTAAATTACTGTAAAAGTACAACATCTAGCAACCAGTAACTTACTGTAAATTCAGCGTCATATTTGAAAGTGCTTGTGTAGCCCTTTCATTTCAGCGTAAAGTGTCTCTCCATCAGTGGCGTTCAGGAAGACTACGCTCAGATCTCATCGAGCCACAGCCTCGTTACTCAAGACCAGCAAAGCTGTGTCAACATCACAAAAATGAAAAGTTGCAGGACGCCCATTTGGAACGTATTAGCTTTACTCCATAACCTATGTTTAAATTATTACAGCCAAACCCAGGAGTTTGGCACTGGCAAGCTGCTCCGACCAAGGCCAGTTAACCTCTGGGGTTACAGACGAAATCGTCAAGTTTAGAGATATGTTCAGTTCCTTGTGGAAAATGTAAATTTGCAGTCCACTTGGCCATGCAGAGAGGAATTTCAAATGACTCAATGAGACAGCTCTACAACTGTAGGGGCAGAGCAGGTCAACACAGCAACATAATTCAGCAGGAGTAATTACGCCATCGGACCGGTCCTACATTCAGAGAGCATTGTGTCATCTTAAGTACTGCTCCTCTTCTACAGTCGATGAAAGATTTTATTGATCTATTCAGCAGGAATAATGCATAGGCGCAATATTAACTTGAAATATATATTAGAATTATGCACACCTGAGTATACAGACCTCAAATACAGACAAAATACAAAGTTCAGCAGAAACTCATGTCACCTACTTGGTTTTCAGTAATTCCTCCTGTCATCTGATTCTGAAACTTTTTTTATAACTTAAATATGAACTCCAGTTTGGTTTGGAATTGGTATGAAAGGAGTCTGTTTCGACTCATGGAAATGAGCCTCTACTGATGATGTAGAATTTACTATTCTTTTGTATTAAATAAATTATAAATAATATTCATTTATTTATTGCAGTGAAATCAGTGAAGGCCATATCTTTTCAGATCTACTTTTTAATAGCTTTTCTTATTTCCTAAATTGACTTCAGATAGCACCAAGCATTCTTTTTTTACTGGACAAGATTTGTGGTAGACAAATGCAAGCACTGCTTGCATTAATTTTAGTGGTAAACTAGTACAGACCAATCCAAATCGCTAGATTTTTTTGATCCAGAGTGCAGTTTTTTCCCCATTATATGCAGGGTCTTCAAATTAGTACTGCTCTATTATATGTCTCTAATTTCTTAGACTCTGTAAAAGTCGCTGTAATGGAGCATGGCAATCTTGGATAAGAACCTCCTGCCGTTCACCGTCTAATTACCCTCGGCTACCTCTCTGAGCTTTCTCTGTGTTTAGGTTTAATTTGATGTTGGTTTTAATCCCGAAGTGTCAATCTTCATTCCTGCCTGAGCAACCCTGGACAGGGTCCCAAATTAAACAGCCAGCACGCTCGTTTAAACGGCCAATTATGAATGCACAAAAAGCTTTTTTGTAACTGCTTAAAAGGTCAAGGGCGAACAGAGATCTCTGCACTGATTTATAATTCTCACGTTTTATAATTTCTCAATTCCAGAGCATGTAAAACTGCATGTTTCAGTAACGATAACATCGCTGTAAACCGGGAGTTATTTCACTCTTGACGAAAACGTACACGTCCAAAATCATTAACTGCAGTTTGCGACGAATCCAACAAAAACGGCAAAAGTCACGCCAGATAAACACATTTTTAATTAAATTGCATAGCTCTAGTGTTTTTCCCAACAGCGTAGAGTCTTTGCTTTTTAGCTCCCATTAGATGAAGTCTCAATTTTCTTGAGTTTATTTTGTAATTTCATCATTTCTTTTGATGAGTTGTTAGGCCCTGTTCCAAACATCGCAGAACAACGTTAAACCCAAACGAAGCTTCAGTCCAGGATCTAATGAAGTCATCAGTGAGGTCAGACAACTATATTTCATAACTCAAAATTATCTAGTTCAGAAATCTAGCGAGTTGGAGTATGCATTAGGTAAAAATTACTTAAGGGTAATCAATTGTGTTGACCATTCACCCTGTAATGCTACAACTCGTGATGGATGACTACAGAAATGCATCACTGTAGGAAACACAACTGACGGCAAGATGGTAGCACTCCACGTTGTAGTATCTTCCTGCATTTTGATTCATGGGCCGTTAGCTTGGCCATAAGATTCCTGTAACTCAGAAGATAAGAAGTTTTATGTCTCTGTGCAAAAAAAAATGTACAATTAAACTATCTGACAGGAATAAATTAAGCTTGCATAGGACCTGAATAGGGAAGTTTTATTGCTCTATTGGATAAGTCTACTAAAATGACTTGGCTCCTGCTCAAGGATGCATAAATTGTCTGCTGCTTGGGCAGGAAAACACAGCTTCCAGATTTATGCAACTGCATAGTGAGGTTTACAGGTTCTCTTCTGTCATTCATAACTCCTAGGCGTTTTATTATGAACTATTGCATGCTTTGCACCAATTGTTCTCTGAGGGACATCTTGCAAAGCGTTGCTGATGTCTTTAGTGCAAGGTTTTCAATGTAGGTATTCATGATTGACTTACAGCACTACTTGATGTTGTTCATCACGAGTGACTTGTTTTATTCAGCTGCATCTTGCAAGGGTCAGATCAGTGGGAAATGGGTTCTCCAATAAAGATTTGGTTTACGGACTGCACAGGGCAGTATTTGCAAGAAGGCATACAATTCTTTCACATTTTGTGTTGGGACTTGCATGGAACAGCAGCTCCCATGATTTCATCACCTGTTCCTGATTCAGCTTGTTTGGGTTTTCCTTGAGCTTAGGAAAGTTCGTGCAGTGCTCTGAATGGAAGGGGGAGAGGAACTTTAAAAGAAGTGCCTCTTGGTGGTCTGTGACAGAAACTCTCAAGTGTAAATTATGCAATGGGGTAAAGCACAAACAGTCAAAACCATCAGCATTAACTGTGGGAGAAAGTTGATTGAAAAGCATTGTGCATGTGTTTGAATTTTTGCAGTAGAGAAAGTTCTGAAATTTCATTTGGTCTATTTACAGTTTCTAGACAAGCTGGTTACTAGATATGCCATAGATTCATTGCTCACCAATGAGTCCAAACAGTTGATAAAAACATGTATCCCGACTAAGACTTTCCTTTTTGGTCAAGGTCAAATGTATTCCAGCATCCAGCATTCCAGTTTCAATTGCAAGCACGTTTTCTAAAAGCAGCTCTTAATGTGCTTTAAACAGCTCACAATGCCTACAAACTCCATTTGCGTCGATATTTGCGAGAGTCTCCGTATGTTTAATTTTGAAGAGGATAGAGCTGTGTGACAAACTAAAGCTGGCTTGATGGATGGGTCAAATGGAGGCTCTGGCCAGGACAAACACATTGTGAATAGGTCCTCATTCATTGGGGCCCGTGTGGTCAAGTTTTGAGCAGCTTTTCAACAACACCGCTATTGTGCCTTCTGCTTCAATAAATAGAGGTGCTTATTCAAGGCCTCTATTGATTCGTCATTTTTCATATGTCCAGATGTCACACAAGGTATAGAGCTAGGGAGTTTAGCTTAAGCACCTGGAGAGAACATTATGCAAGCAATTTTTGGTTTCGCTGAAGCTTTTTATTTAATGCATACTGTGTTTTGTATGGTAAAGAGTCATCGTTTTGAATTTATGCCTTATATAGAGAGAAGATACACAAGCAGGATGTATTTTTCGCCAATCGCTGCCAACATAAATCCAATGTTTTATAGGCGATTTAGTTTTGTTTAGCTGAGCGTCACTCTTTAAATGTGATTGACCTTGATATACTTCCATAATATTAGCTGTGGTAACGTAAGCTTCTCCACTTCATTTCCATTTGTTTATGGTCAATGTCTTTTCAAATCTGGGTGGAGGACGATGAGATGGTCCAGTGAAGGATTGAGGGTATCATTTAAATGAATGATACTCTACACTTTCAAGCCACATCCAAGCATCATTCATCTGTGAGCTCGGCACTGTAATGAGAAATAATATAACTCACTCACCGGCCCTCAGACCATCTGGCCGTAAGCGAGCGAGTGTGTTCTCTAAAATTCACAGTCGCAGCTTCTGGAGAGTATCATCTTACTCTCAAACAGGTGGATTGTTAGTGCCTCGCGCAGACAGCCAGAAAAGAGGTTTAGGACGTTATAAACGAGAGCCCGAGCACAGTGGGTTACCAGAACATTTCTGACACCAGGGCACATGAGAAATCTTGCAAATGCAATTACTTTGCTTCTCTTTTGGATAATTTACTAGTATTTTTCCTCGATACACTATTGTTTAAAAGTTTAGGGTCAGTAAGATATTTTTAATAATTTCAACAAGGCTGCATTTATTTGATCAAAACAGTAACATTATTATAGTATTGTTACTGTAGTAACAGTATAGTAACAGTAACATTATTAAAGTTTTATTTAAATTTCAAACAACCATTTTCTATTGTTAAAATGTAACTTATTCCTCTTATGGCAAAGCTGAATATTCAGCAGCTGTTACTCCTTCAGAAATCATGCTGATTTGCTGCTCAAGAAACACATTATCAATGCTTAATATTTTTGTGAAAACCGTGATACTTTTTTCAGGATTGTTCAAAAGAACTGCTTTATTTGAAATAGAAATCTTTTGTAACATTGTAAATGTCTTTAATGTCACTTTCGATTACCTTAAAGGTGACATATCACGAAAATCGGACTTTTTCCGTGTTTAAGTGCTATAATTGGGTCCCTGGTGCATCTACCAACCCAGAAAAAGTGAAAAAGAATAACTCAGTAAAAAATTTTTTTTTGGTAAGCCTTTCTCTGCAAGCTTGTGAAAAAAACCGTGCACATCAGATTTTGCTCCCCCCGTGATGTAGAAAGGCATCTTATTATAATATTACTGCCCCTTAATGTGCACGTTTCCAACCATGGTGCCGCCATTGTTTTCGTAAGCGACAACATTGTACTAGTTCTAACACCAATGCGAAAGTTCAAGCAAAGCATGCTAACTGTCTTTAGCTGCACTGACGAGCACAAAACACTAGAGTCACAAGAGAGCAGTGGATTTATTGATTTATTTACTGTATATTACACTGCTGCCACACAGATCTATATTGGTCTCGCGTAGCCAGACCTTAGACTGACGGCTGAAGGTCTGGAATAGATGGCCACTTTCATTGATCAAGGTTGTTTGACCGACATGTCAAACAACCAATCATAGTTCGTTTCGTTCAGCGTCACGTTTCGGGGCATGGAAATGTCACCACAATAACAAACCGGTGTGTGAAACTCTCGGATGTATTTTAAAGATTCTATGCCACGAACTTTAAATATTTCACATACTTTTGAAAATCCAGCGTTTAGTTGACTCTGATAAGCGTTCGTCGTCACATTTGTAAACACGACGGCTTTCTTCTTTGGTGAGGGGGTTTGGCGCCACGGCATCTTTGTTTCCCGGCGGACTGAAAATAAACGCAACACTCGCGTCTCCCGGAAATCCAGTTTGATTCAACCAGTCAGATGACGACTTCGACATTCCTGAAGTGTTTCCAGAAAAGTGTGCCATATGCATCAGACGTTTAGCCAACGTTCCGTGGGTGTGACGTCTGAAGCTGAGACTAGATCTATATAAACATGCAATTTCTTTCCCAGCTGTTTACCTTCACAGCCATAACTGACTGTTTTTGTAACTCATGTATGTTTTTAACATAAACTTGTGTGTATTTGACAGTTTAAGCGCAATAAGACATGAAAGAGAACTTAGTTTAGTACTCACAGGCCGTGTGACAGCCACTTTCTGTGTGCGTGCTTCGGATGTGTGCACTCAGAAAACTGTATGTCAGAAGTTTACACTGATATGGCTTTAAAACTCATGATTTCAGTGCAATAGACATGATAATCAAAACTAAACAGATGTTTTTTGGCAGAATATCTGAGCTATGAGCTGTAAAGGCACAGCCCTATTCTGGAAAAGAGGGCGGGGAGCAGCAGCTCATTTGCATTTAAAGAGACATGCACAAAAACAGTGTGTTTCTTCTTCCACTCAAAATAGGCATTTACAAAATTATATAATAAATGATCTGTGGGGTATTTTGAGCTGAAACTTCACAGATACATTCTGGGGAGACCCGAGACTTATACTACATATTGTAAAAAGGGGCATATTAGGTCTCCTTGAATGCATCCTTGCTGGATAAAAGTATTCATTTCAATAAAATCTCACAGACCAAAAGTGCAGTGAGATTTTTTTTTAGCGCAACATTCAGACCCTATTTATCTTACTAAATGTTATTTTTTCAATGGTGTTATTGTGCACAATACATGCTGCACATGTTACTGTAATTTATAAAATGTTTTTATTATAATTAGCGGTCAAGCAATATGGTTTTTTAAATGGTCAATGGCAATACTGATAAATAGAAAGCAGGGTGGTCAAATATATGCAGAATAAGCTAATAAAACTCAAACAAACAAACTGCAAAAATTTTTGGTTATACTTTTTGGTCTGTTTATTTTAACTTTTGTCTATTTTCTTATGGTAACAGTGAGGTCATATTTACCATTGCACGTCCTATTTGAGCTAATGATACATGTTGGACTCATCAGATATTTTTTCCTCCTCCTCCAGACCCAACAGCCCACCCAGAGCCCAAGACGGTTCTGCACTTCACAGTTTAACAGCTCTTCCATCACTCTGAGCAGTCATTACGCTCACACAACCGCCCGGAGTTTATAAAACTGAGGTGTTGTGTGCTCCAGAGTTTGTTTTATTGATCATTGTGCAGAGGCGTTGATTAAGTGAAGTGCGAGTTTGTTTCTGAGTGTGCGGGAGGCGCCTGTCACCTCATAACTTCACTCATTTAGTCAAAACAGGCTACTGTCTTCAGACACGGTCCTCCGTAATCCTCTGGATCCAGCTCATACGCACACTTTCTGGGTTTTGCATCCTTTTATTTCTTGATTTGATGGGCTGAAGAACTGAAAAGACCTTTATGAAGTTCATCTACAGGGCATTCTGTCTTCTCATCCACTTCTTGATTATTCTCGCTCTCCCTCCCTCTCATTCTCTGGTTACTGACATCAGGGCTGCACATTCCATGCTTGTCTTAATAAAGTCAAATCGCAATAAACCTGAACCAATTACACGCACAGCCAGATGGACTGACCTCAGCGCGGAGGGGATCCACCTGGAGGGTGATGGCACCCGGCTCTTTGGGGTCACAATGAAAAGCATCACCAAAAATGCTCAAACTGGTTGAGTTTTTATGGGAGGTTTTTCAATGTCAAGTCTGGCAAATCTCACCAGTGATTTATTTATCTGACCTTTCAAAAAAGAACAGCAAATCTGACAGAAATAACTGTTTTCGACTTAATTGTAAAAAAAAAAAAAAATTCACCAGATTTTTGATATACGGCATCAAGTCTAATACACTTGCAGCTTATTTTCCGCCCACTTAGATGGGAAGAAATGGTTTGAGACATGTAAAGCAACCAACCAACACTTTTTACAAATTTTGCTTTTGCGCACAGTTTACAGATAGAATGTTATAATAATGCAATAACAGAGTGATGTGGAAAAAAAATTATTGTATGTACAATATAAACTTAAATTAAAACTGACTTTTCTCTCTCTTATGTATAGCTCATCAAATGAAGCATAATACATTGTTCTTCTTGTGGATGTTCAGTTTACTTGCTTATGAGTGGCTCAGATAAATTTTTGCTTTATTTAATGGCACTAATCTGGTCAAATTTAGAAAATTCAGTGATTAGTTTTTTCTCAAATGAACTAATTTTACTAACCTTATGTCTTGTAAACATACATTTCATTTTAATGGACAGCAGCACCCCAACTCCTAGAAGTCACAAGAAACCAGCCAATCAGATTTGGTGATTTCTGCTAGATCTTGTCATTTTTTAGGCATTGAATCTTTCTGAAGAGATATTTTTTTAAACGAAAATCCTGGCATCATTTACTTATGTCATTTCAATACTGTATGACTTTATTTCGTCTTAGAAACAAAAAAGATGTTTTGCAGAATGTTTCAACTGTTTTGACAATTAAAATTAAAATTTGCTGTTAATTTACTCACCCTCAGGCCATCCAAGATGTAGAGTTCTTTTCTTTAGTAGAACAGTAAAATATTTTTAGCAAAATTTTTTTTAGGTGATTCATACAATGCAAGTCAATATCTTCCATCAGTTTGAGAGACAAAAAAATTAATACATGAAGCTCCTGATGATCTATTGAGTTTGTGTTTTGTTTATTTCCTTCTTAACGCCATTCCAGCATCTAAGGCTATATTCATGGTGAGAACCAGTCGATCCATACACAAGTCGATGATCTATTGAGTTCTTATGAAGCAAAACGATTGGTCTGTGCAAGAAACTGAACATTATTTACAACATTATTACCTGTAATACATAGTTTCAACCAAACGGAAGTCCGATTCTTTTCTGCTAACTGGTTCTTTTGGACAGTTTGTTTAAGTGAACTGGTTCAAATAACTGATTTACTTTTTCATTTAATAATACGCAATTATATTATTAAAACACTCAATAAGGATGTGGGAAAAAATTCTTCGAAATATCTTCTTCTGTGTTCTGCAAAAGAAAAATATCATACAGTACAATTTTGGAAAGCAGGAGACTTTCTTTATTGGCACTGATGGTTCCATTAAGAACCTCTAACTTCTATGCAACCTTTCTATTTCACAATAGGGTTCTTTAGATTTTTAAAATGCTATTCACCCTAAAAAATGGTTCTTTTAAGAACTGTTCACTGAAAGATTCTTTGGGGAACCCAGAACGGTTCCTTTATGGCATCAACCTTTATTTTTAACAGTGTACATAGGACTCACCTCCAGAAGACTTTGCAACCATGGACTCCATCCATCCCCTCCCAGCCCTCTACTTCATACAGATCCCAGTTCTGATGAGTCAAACCTGCCTTCACAGGCTTCACCTGACAGCCACAGCGTCCTGCCCTCTCTCGCCGCTCCATAAACATCACGTCAGGACTCATTCACCAACCCCCCTCCTCTTCTCTATTAGCAGCTAATAATATTGAGTTACCACTCAGCACGCTGCCAAGTGGTCTCTGCTGGGGCTCAGTGGCTGTTTGTGCTTGGCACGGGTGGCTGAGAAGAGAGAACCTTAACGTTTTAAAGGTACAATAACAAACATCTCCAACCCTTCACACTACGCTAACCTGCTTGCTTTTACACCTCTGGGAATGGCTTTATTTCCGTGCAGTCTGTGCACATTTTATGTAGAGAGGGAGGACCTCAATGAAAGATTTCATCAGCGTTTTAAAGTACAAGAAGGTTTTAGACATCAATCACCGGCTGAAAGCATGCGGTCTGAATGTTGATTCATTAGTTTGATTAAAACTATATTTTCTGTTAGTCTGGGTTTAGTTAGCTAGATTTGTTTGCCGTGTCTGTGTAAAGTGGAAATTCTTTAAGCAATATTTAAATCCTGTCAAGATATAATAAACATTATTAGGCCAGCTGAAATGAAATGATATAGCAGAGTTTTTTTTTTGTCCAAACCATTTAGAAATTAGCAAATGAATTTTGACCAGACATGACTTCATTGCTTTTTCTGAGGCAGCATGTTTTATATAGGAGGTTTATGAGAGATCAGTCAACAAATATGTTTGGATTTGGCTTGTGCATCATCCAGAATAGGATACTGTTTATTTGATATGTTATCTACAGTTATTATGATTTTTTTAAATGGTATTTATTTCTATTTAATTTGTGTGGATATATATATATATATATATATATATATATATATATATATACAGTACTGTGCAAAAGTCTTAGGCACATTAGTATTTTCACTTCAAAAAAGGGTAAGCCAGTTATTTATATCTTTCGCTGTAGTGTGTCAGTAGGAAATATCAGTTTACATTTCCAAACATTCATTTTGCGATTTATTTGAATAATCTAGTGAAATTTTTGAATGCACAAGCAGTCTGACAACAGCCAGTGCTCCACATGGAAATCTGATCTCACCATCATCAAATCTGTCTGTGATTACATGAAGAAACAGATGAAACTGACACAGACTAAATCCAGAAGAACTGTGGCCATATCTCCAAGACGCTTAAAGAAACCTTCCTGCAAAGCTACCTGAAAAACAATGTGCAAGTGCCGAGGGCAAAAGCTGTTTTGGCATAAAGGGTGGTCCACACCAATTATCGATTTGATTTAGTTAACAGAAGTTAATTGATGATAAAATCAATTATGAAAGCAATATGTTTTTGAAAGCATCTATTACTTTACAGCATATTTACACAGTGCCTGAAACTTCTCACAGTATTTGTAGCTTTGGAGGCAGGGATTCTTAAAATTATCTTGAAGACGTTGCTCACAATTCTTCTGGATTTAGTCTGTCTCAGTTTCATCTGTTTCTTCATGTAATCACAAGACAGATTGATGATGATGAATCAGATTTTTCCATGAAAGTGCACTGGCTGTTGTCAGACTGTTTGTGCATTCAAACTCTCACTACATTATTCAAATTAATGAAAAGCAAAATGAATGTTTGGAATGTAAACTGATATTTTTACATGACACTACAGCAAAAGATATAAATAACTGGGCGAACACCATTCTTTGGGGTGAAAATACTAACGTGCCCAAGACTTTTGCACAGTAGTGTATATATATATATATATATATATATATATATATATATATACACACACACACACACATACACAAATTAAATAGAAATAAATAAATACATTTAAATAATTGACTAACATAATTGAATAACATTAAAATGCACAATGTAAAAAATGTTTTGTGTATATTTATATGTGTATATATATAAAACAATATTTATTTAAAAAATATAACAATATATATTTTTTTACATTGTGCATTTTAATGTTATTCAATTATTGGCTAATATGGGCCACATTTAAAAGATCATTTGAACAACAACAGAAAATCCAAGCTGAGCAAAAGACAGAATTGAATGTAGACTTGGTCTGCAGTTGTGCAGTAGTTGTGGAGGAAAGAGACGAGTGCTAAAGACAAGACCAGGAAAGAGAGAGAGAGCGAGAGAGAAGTGTTGGGACAATGCAGCGTCCTACTCAATGTTTGAGAGTGCTCCATCAAGTCAACCAGTGTAATTGCACAGGGGGTGGTTTGTAACTATTACTGTGAAAGGAATCCTTTAGCAGCAATAACACTAAATCAGCCCTTATTAAAACAGCTATATATCTGCCTGCCTAAATTGTTGCTGGACTCGTGGGTTATCACAATAACCGTAAATTTTGCCAGATTTCTGGCCGTAAAAACTCATTAGGTATTTCCCAGCTAAGAGAGAAAGAGAGGGGAACTGCCTGTTGCCTGGGAGCTGGGGAGCAAAGCATTGTGGGGGCTGGCCACAGTTACCTTTGTCATGAATCACTGTGCGAATAAGCCATGGGCCAGAAAAGGCTGCTGATAGTGCTCACGCACACACATAGAAAGCGGGGCAGACACAATAAGACGCACTGCAGAACTCCATGGAAATGAAAATAATCCAGCACCCGTCAACCCTGTTATGGCCCTTTTTCTGCCTCCCACAGTGTGTGTGCGCTGTGCGCCTCGCCCCAACACACTCCCTGCCTCTCCAGCGCTGAAAAGACAGACAATGTAAGTCATATGGGTGTCTGGGGGACCTGGTGCACGGGGTACGATTTGTCAAACGTCCAATCAACCCTTCTTCGTCCTGAAACCATGAGTGCGGTCTCAGCGCAGCGAGCTTAAGCAAGCACGAGTAAATCTGCTCTTGTCGACATGTGTGATGTTCGCGGTTTGTGCGTTTCATGAAAATATGTACATCTTTCCTGCTGCTATAAATTCTCGGAAAACATTTTTGGAGAGCTCAGCAGCTCGAAATCCTAAAAAAATGACATTCTCATGTTGAATAAGGGCTGCGTTCAACCAAAAATCGGCTGATAACAGACTGTCATATTGTATTTAAAGGTATGGTTCATCTAAAAATGAAAATTCTGTCATCATTTACTTGCATCAAACCTGAATGAGATTCTTTTTTCTGTTGAGCACAAAAGGAGATATTTAGAAGAATACTGGTAACCAAACAGTTGCCGGTAGCCTTTAACTTGCATATTATAGAAAAATTACTATGGAAGTCAATGGCTACCATTAACTGTCCCTTTAACAGTAAGCTTAGCATTTAAAAGTTTGTTCCACAGGAAATGAGACCTCTTTAGTAACTTTCTCCTAGACAGTGAGTGTTTCTTCTGAGAAAATGACCTCAATAGTCTCACGTGTCTCATCTAGAGTTTCAGATCTCGACAGTGTCTCAAATTGTGCATAGATTTGTCTGCAATCAGAAGTCAGAGATCTAATTATGAGCTCAAATGTTTTTCATCAAATTCTGTCAGGTTTAAATGAATGAGGTATTCTATCCATGTCAATTTTCAAACTAGGCTCATACACCCTAATCCGATTAGATTCAATATTGAATGTAAGGCAGATGAAAATGAGGAATATGCCTTTTACAATGGCATGCACTGTATAAAGATCCTAGATGTATCTTTCAGAGCTTAGAATTTGCAAAATTGGTTTATGGAGTTTTTGTCTACTAAATGTTTTTTTTTTTTTTTTTGGTAGACATTTTGTCAGCAATGGTACAATCCTTTGAATGCACTGTATTTCTATTCCTCACGTCTTCATTTTCAGTCCTGTCAAAAATTAAATATTGCACTACCCAAACTAAGGTCTTCAGTTCACTGCAATTTCCAGCTAAAATGACCACTAATGGCAGTAAAACACTAACATTTTTCATTTTTACACAGATTCTGATTACAAGGCAGATTATCGCTTACTAAACACTCATTTTCACACAGTTCCTTGGAAATACTATGTTATGACCTCAAAACTCTTTTACCATAGTGCATGATTGGCGAAATTTTACATTTTGATATTTGCATCACATGCAGCTGAATATGTATTGCTTTTCTGACACCGGAAACTTGCATTATAAAGAGCTCTAGTACGAGTCTGTTAAACGCAAGTCATGAAAAAAGAGCTTAAAGTCTTGTAAAAACAAGTTAAAATGGCATGGTTACATCAGCAAATGTGTTTTTGTAACATTTGCTTTTATTATTCCTATCGGTTAATCCAGTTTAGTGTTTTGGAATTTGAGACAGAGCTTTTACTTTTTTGTACCACTTAAATGATATTTAAATTTTGAACTGCCATGATACGTACAATAACTGACGTAATAAAACGTTGCCATATTCATCTGTTTCGGATAAAACTGAACATACTTTTAGCACCAGTCCCCGAACATTTCATATTCAAACTACCATGAAATGTTGCCAGTTTCACATGTTTGGGATAAAACAGAACATGCTTTTATTTTTATATCCAAACAATGTAATAATCTGTTTGGGGTAAACCTGAATGCACTTTTAGTGCCACTTACTGGACATTTCACTTTAAAAGTGACGCAAAACGTGCAAGAAGCAACGTTAATATCATATAGCAGAAATCTTGCAACTGGCACATTTTTCCAAAGTGTTATCTGTTTTCATACATCAACATTTAACTCACGTCTTTTTATTTCTCCCAAGGTGTTATTGAAGAAACAAATGTTTCTTATCCAAACTGCTGTGATATATACCGTACAATAGCCAATGTAATAAAATGTTGCCACGTTCACCAGTTTTGGATAAAACTTTTAGCACCACTCACTGGACATTTCACTTCAAAAGTGTCGCAAAACATGCAAGAACCATCGTAATATCATTTTGCAGAAATTTTGCCCAAGGCATGTTTTTCCAGTGAACCGGGTTATCTATTTTCATACTGTACAGTACATCAACATGAAACTCACTTATGTCTCTTTATTTTTCCCAAGATGTTTTTTAAAGAAACGGCAACCTTTATGCAATAAAACTTTACTCTGGGATCTCATCAAATGTGTGGCACAACTTCTATGCCGACCTTAACAACCTCTTTCTAAAAGTGATTTCAGCTTCATCATAAGACCTTTCATCAGTCCATAAATTTGTCTTGGAAATGCCTTCCATGAAAAACCACAGAGTATGTGATGCATCTCATCGGATTGGCCAAAGATCACAAGCTAGTAAGATCTACTCAACCTCACTGGCCGTTTCAGCTGACCAACCGGTTTAGAGTGACTGGAGACCTCCACGGTCCAATCGTGGAGTTCAGTTCACCTGAGCGGTGTGTCTTTCTCCCTGTGGCGACTCCACAGCTCCAGAGGGAAACCACATCCTATCCATTAGGTTTAATGATGTTCTGACTCCTGCTCCGGGCAGCTGCTCGAGCCAAACCACAGACACATTAACCCCCTGCTTCCCCCTGCATTTATTTACTCCTGGGCTCATTGTTGTAAACAAAGCTTTACATGCCATCGCTGATCTTTTAATGAGCATGCCTTTTAAAGTGCTTTCTTTTCTATTTCTTTAACGGCTCAGTCATGTGTAATTTAAATATCAACTTTGACTCAGATGTTTCTCCTAAAATACCTCAGGAGAAAAAAAAAATAGACAAACAAAACAAGTGTTAACTTATAATTAGAGTACAGAACCTAAAAATGAATTTGGATGGCAGTCCAGCTCAGTATTTTCTTCTCTGATTAGTTAGTTTCCAAATTCAGACTCCCAAATACATTTTGCAGTTGTTGAAGATTGTAGTGCTCCTTTGCTATTACTAGACTGACTGATTTCGGGAGGTTATGCGGTTATGAACTTTATGCTCGTGATAGACATGCATTTTGCACTATTTTCATTCATAATATTAAAGGCGACATACTGTATATGATATATGATTGCATTTCTTTGACAATCAGGGTTTTTTCATCTCCTGTTGCCCCCCACTGGTGAAACACAGTGCTGCATGATCTTTTCAATCACATCACATGCTGAGAGTGAGTAATGAGCAGTGAAGGCATTATAGACACCATAAAATCACTGTTGAAGAAAGTGTGTGAAAATTGCATCAAGCCTGATAACAGGTGAGTAGTTCACTTTATTATTGCAGATTACATAAAGACCAGTGTTGCAAAAGAATGTGTTGATAAATGGTGTCAAAAATATCCTCACCATTAAAACTGCTATGCATTGCTTACAACATGTAATGTGAAAATTGCAACCTTTTTAAACATGGAAGTTGTAAATGCCATTTACAACTCGTTTGACTCCTATAATGTGTAGTAATTTCAACTTTATTTACTCACCCTCATGTTGTTCCAAACCTATATGAGTTTCTTTATTATGTTGAACACAAAAGAAGATATTTGGAAGAATGCTGGTAATCAAACAGCTGATGGTCCCCATTGACTTCTATAGTATTTCTTTCCCTACTATGGAAGTCAGTGGTGACCAACAACTGTTTGGTTCTTCAAAATATCTTCTTTTGTGTTCAACATAACAAAGAAACATTAAAATTTCTGGAACACATGAGTGTGAGTAAATGATGACAAAATTTTAATTTTCGTGTGAACTATTCCTTTATGTTTTGCTTCCCAAGTAAATGTTGGTTGCACTTTATTTTACAGTACATGCACTTACATGTACTTGCAGTGTACTTACTGTGTACCTACCTAGAAAGTACTGTAATAAAAGGTAACAACACAGGGTAGGGTTAGGTTTAGGAGTAGTTTCAGTGTTAGTACCTAGTTATTACCTAGTTATTGTAATTACTATAATAAGTACATAGTATGTACATGAGTAACAGGACTAAAATAAAGTTCTAGTTAAATGTTTCTTGATTTAAAAACGTTTAGATATTTACACTGAAAAACCAGACAAAAATACTTCATTTTTTGCAGTGATGAAAGGTTTCGAAAACAGCCCTTTGTTTTTAGAAAAATGTGCCCAGATGAATCATTCACAAAAAGTCCAGAAACATATTTTTTTAATAAATTAAATGGGGTCAATTTTAATTCCATGAAAAACATTTTTTTTATATAGCTGCAGCTTTAAAGTTTGTTGCATTTATTAATTCTCTGCATCACTTCATTAAGAAAACCATGTTTGCAATCTGATTATGATAAGAATGTTTTAGTTTTGCTGCATGCCGCTTGCTTGCAGACTCTCTCTCTTCTCATCCAACATTTGGCAGCTCACCCTAAACCTCCATTAGGAAAAAGTCCCAAATGCCAAATAAACAATCAGCACGGTTAGTTTAAAAGTGACACCTTTTATTGTTTATAAAATGACTTATTGTTCATATAGCTGTAAAACTGTTGCACACACTTTTGAGTGCATGTGTATGTGTTTGTGTGACTTTGTGGTCCGTATTTTCCAGCACTCTCTAGGTATGTACCCGCTAAACCCCATCCTCCGTGCCTCGCTAAATGCGGCATTAGCTGTAATTGCATGCAGAAATCCTTATCTTGTACTTCAGATGGGAGGCCTTGGCCGCTAGCCTCTCGCCACAAATACCAATTACAGTGTTCTCTATGTCAGGCTGTAGAGATCCTTTCTGTGAGCGAACGGCACACACTTTTCCCCAGAAGAGGCCTGCCAGGAAGCCGTGTAAAAGGCTGCAGTTGATAATGTCTGTTTTGCTTTCAGCTGCTTGTGCTTCACAGCACAGACTGAGTCACCTCATCGGGCCACAAATAAACTTTTTTAACCACTTACTGTACAAACACCCTTGCTTTTATATGGTTAAACTGTATTTGGAGCATTTGATACACACATATAGTGACTATGTTACAAAAACCTAGAGATTATTAGCATAATTATATTATTAACTGCATTGAAATCCTACTGTAGGATTTACATTGAAACAATTTTCACAATTACTAGTACATTTAAGAAATAACTACAAAGAAATGCCAAGTAATACATTGAAGTAAATATAAAAATCACATTAAAGATATTTACAATGTCACAAAAGGTTTTCTATTTCAAATTTAAACTTTCCATTCATCAAAGAATCCTGAAACAATGCTTCAGGATTTCAACAAAAATATGAAGCAGCACAACTTTTTTTCAACACTGATAATAAGATTTTAATAAGTTTCTTGAGCAGCAAATCAGCATATTAGAATGATTTCTGAAGAATTATGTGACACTAAAGACTGGAGTAATGATGCTGAAAATTCAGCTTTGCATCACAGGAATAAATTAAATTTAAAATATATTAAAACAGAAAACAGTCCATTTAAATAGCAATAATAATTCACAATTTTATAGTTTTTACTGCATCTTTGATTAAATAAATGCAACCTTGGTGAGCATAAGAGACTTATTTTAAAAACATTGTAAAAATCTTACCAACATCAGTTTATCTGCAAATGATACATGTGATTCTGACTTAAATTTTGATTGCTGATTGCTGTCAGTATGAACCTTTGACACTGTTTACGCTGCAGTGTGACATAAGAACGATCAAGTTTTGTTGCATCCCATCGCTCACTCTCATCGTAAACAGTGTTACAGTTACAGATAATTAAATTGGCCCTGTCAGATAACGTCAGCAGTCCTTTTAACTAAGATGTGCTTAAGACATCCAGTTTTAAATCTAGATGTTAAACAAACAGATCCTTAACGCTGCTTATCTGAGCGAGTGAGTGTGGGAGAGGGGCTTTATTAGACAGAAGAATGCAATAACATAGGTTAAAAACTCTCTCTCTCGTTGTGTCTAGATCACTTATCTGCCCACCCAGGCTCTCCTGAGACCGGCGAAAGCGTGTGGCACATCTGCCAACAGCCCCGTAAGGCTCAGTGTGTGTCCACTTTCAGGCCTGTGTGATGTAAAGAGACTGATGTCCAAGACAAACACTTCCCTTCTGAACCAAGTGAGGTTGTAGTTTAGTGTAACATGAGTTTCACTTGATCACAACAAAAGCAAGGTATTAATAAGTAAAAGGCTTATTTATTAACTGACTAACAGATTTTTGGACTAAATACCTTTGCATTAAAGATACATGTAGTAGGGCCAGATTTACTAAACAGCACAAATTAGCGTTAGAGCGGAATTCCATAAAAGCACTGATGGGAGGGAAAAATTCTAAGTGTGATTTACTGACAATGCGCACATTGTAACAGATGCAGCCAGATCATATCCATTATGACCAGCACGATCTACCAAGAGCAGCGCAAATTACCGCCTGCTTTAAGACATGCTTTTTTGGGGGCATTAAATAAGGGTGAAAATACCAGTAATTTGACGAGCGCAAACGTTAGTAAATCATGTTGCGTGATTCATTTTAATACTCTCCTCCCATAAATTTTGCATCTGAAAGGGAAACAAATGCATATTCAATAGGGTCAGGCACAAAAATATCTGTGTCCATGCCTTTTCAGTTCTTCACTGCGTGTCTTTAGTAAATCCTGACAATACTATTTTAATGCCAAAAGACAAGCTGTTAGCAAATCTGGCCCATAGGCTTAATCTCTTATGCAGTGTTGCTTCTCAAGTAATTGTAATCTTGTTTAATGGATTTATAGATATTTTAACTGGACAATTAGACAAACAAAATACTCATTAAGAATGGTATTTATTTATTTATTTTTATGTTTTTTATTTTTTGAAAAGTAAACTTTTGATGTTTTTTAACTTTATATCACTGTTTCCATACATAAAAATATGAAGCAGCTGTTTTCAACACTGATAATAATAAGAAATGTTTCTTGAGCAGCAAGAAAA
The DNA here is from genome assembly GCA_021397915.2 of Tor tambroides. Classification (NCBI taxonomy): domain Eukaryota; kingdom Metazoa; phylum Chordata; class Actinopteri; order Cypriniformes; family Cyprinidae; genus Tor; species Tor tambroides. Next base: position 66,923 of record JAFVLL020012010.1, read on the forward strand.
TTTATCCGTGTAAATCATATGTAAACCAGGTAAAATCACAGTAAATCACCTTGTCCTGCCGTTCCTACTGAGGGTTCATTGGGTTTGTTGATGCTTTGCCATGTTTTTCTGTACATGATGAACAGATTGAGAAGTTCATGCTAATATCCAGCCTCAAACACGACAGCCCTTTCACGACAGTATTGCCTATTCAACGATCATCAAAGTC
>JAFVLL020012011.1:0-13184 GCA_021397915.2 Tor tambroides
CTAATTAGGCACAAGTTGTCCCTTTGGTCTGAGGTCAGAGATGTTGTTTCCCATTGTAGATTAACAATTAGCAAATAATTAAGCCTAATCACCAGTTTGCAGACAGTGATCAATGTCTTTGTTTATTGCTGGAGATACACAGATAATTTAAGTGCACATTTTTAACAGGTGGCCTAAAAACCAATAATCTGTCCAGAGTTTCAAATAAAAAACAGGCCATCGTCATTTCAAATTTATTTTAGATATTGAAGATGCAAAATGTAGTAAATTTATACTGTATGTTTTTGCACAAGTAACATATCAAATCTACTGAATTTATTTATTTGGATCAGTTTTAGAAATAACGTCTATTATCTATATACTCTATATACATATATGACTCTACAATGATCTATGATATGGGATATATAAATAACTATTTATACAGCATACCACATCTGTCATGGTTGCGTGTGGATTTAGTGAGTCAGATGAGATGTATAGAGTCAGATTAATCTTTAGAATTTATACACAACTATTTAGCTTACATGGATAATCAATATTATATAATCTATATAATAATTATATGACTAAAATGATGCATACAGTTATCTATACAAATAAACACTCATATACTCATACATGTTGTTCTTTATAATATTTGAAAGGGTCCCAATAGGATGCATAGCAATATATACAATTGATCTACATTATCTATTATCAATATCTATAATGTTCTATATGTGCTATAAAGACATCATAGGACTTGAAGTGTGTTGTACATTAATCCATTTTATTTGTTTATTCTATATTTGTATGACCCCATAATCCATATAGCCTATAATATAGATTGATTTATACAAAAATACCTAGGCTATATAATCTATATGATTGTGCATCTATATCATATATGATATGTGGAGCATGTGATTATATATCTACAATCCATATTCTACGGCCCCGTATGGTTAATATGGAGAGAACTTTCCATACTATCTATACGGCCCCATAGGGTTCATATGGAGTGAGTAGATTAGGGGGCTCGCGCGGGGGAACGCCTTCTTCCATCTTTGTAAACAGTGTGCGGCGCGCATGCGCAGTCGCGCTGTACTCTAATGGAGGACATGTCTGGTCTGCAATCGTCTTTTTCTGCGCTGTTTTTCTAAGTTGCGCCCTCAACACCCGTCAGCTGAGCCCGTGACACCCGTGAGTAAACTCGTCTCGTCCTCTCCTGACACGTATGATCGGGTGTTTGTGTGTGTGGAGTGATTTCATGCGTGTTTTAGTGTGTGAATGTCGGTGTTTACAGTAGTTAGCCACCAGGCTCATCAAAGTTTGGAGCGGATCAATAATTCATGTAATAACACAGTTATACACTACAAAAAGCCGTTAATTACACTGTGTGAATGGATATGAGCGTGTGTGTGTTGAGCTGAAGTGGTCTGTGTGAGTGGCAGGAGTAAGTTTGTGTTCATTTGAGCGCCTTTAGCCGTCAGTGTGTTTGTTGTTGTTTTTTGCGGTGAGTTTGAGAGATTTCGGGGTCAAAACTTTCAGTGGTCCTGAGCAGAACATAATAATCAGATCATGACAGATTTATAAATATGATGCTTTTTCACTAAACACTCTGAATGGCTAGATAGGATGTGTTTATCAGGCTAATACCAGCTAGCATGCTAGTGTGAGTTTACAGGTGCGTCAACATTCATAATCATAACAGTTATTAAACACTACAGTGGGTTAATGTTTTATTATATACTGTGTGCTTGAATGAAATAGAGCAGTGAGTGTATTTCTATATTTCTGTGGGTTATCATATAATGTTAATTTGATTAAAATGCATCATTAAGTGTATTTCTGTCAATAACTGTCACAAGTTATTTTGTTGTATTTCATGTTTAAACCAATATAAACATGATCAGTGTTCTCTAATCAACTTTTTTTTTTCTTGGTGTTTACTGAATATTTGTTTGTATTTAGTTCCAATAAGTTGGTATATTTATACTTTTTCTGCCCTTATTTTTTATAATTATTGGTTATCTGAGTTTCTGGCAAGGACACCTGTTATGTATTGATTGTAATTATATTTAAATATGTTAAAATGTTTATAATTAAATGTAAAAAAAAAGTGGAAAAGCTCCATTTCATGGAAATCAATTATTATATTTATTTTAGATTTTTAAGTAATAATTAAATATAGCTTTTTATGGTTTTCTTAATTAAAAATAAATTTTTTATCTTTTTCTTATGCAAATATTTTGAATCACTTTAAATTAGCAAGAGTATGTGTATGAAGTGTGTTATAACTAAACAGGTCTTACCTAGTAATGGTGGTTTACGTGTGGAGTTTACTAGTTGGTTAGTTATTGAACATTAGTTTTTGTTGCTGTGGTGTGGTTGTTTTTCAAAAAAACACACGAGTATGATATGTTATGTATTTAGTTTTGTTTATGTGTTTGTTGCTGAAATCTTCATCTTCCTGTTCCTCTTACAGCCCAAGTGGCAGAATGGCTTCGGACTCGGTCTCTCAAAGCTCCCAGAGTCCTGCCACCAGGATCATGACATTTCATCCCACAAAAGAGGAGTTCAAAGACTTCAACAGATACATTGCATATATGGAGTCGCAGGGGGCTCACAGAGCCGGCATGGCTAAGGTTAGTGTATAAGATTTTCGTTCTGCTCAAATTGCTGTGAGAGACTTTTTTGTTGTTGTTGTTGCTGTAGATGACCATTGTAGGATTGCATGACTCACTGATGTGCTTGTTTGTCAGGTGGTGCCACCAAAGGACTGGAAGCCCCGGCGCACATACGATGACATTGATGACCTGGTGATTCCCACACCTATTCAACAGGTGGTCACTGGCCAATCAGGTCTCTTCACTCAATACAACATCCAGAAGAAGCCGATGACCGTCCGCGAGTTCCGCAAAACTGCCAACACAGACAAGTGAGCAGCAGAGAATTCTTTAAAGACTCTAACATGCTGATTTGATTTTTTGTGAAAACAGTGATACGTTTTTTTTTTTTCAAGATTCTTTGATTAATAGAAAGTTCAAAAGAGCAGCATAAACAGTTATACTAGAAACCTTTTGTGACAAATATAATTTGATCATTTAATACATCCTTGAAAGTATTAATTTCTTTCAAAAGCGCTAGTTCAAAAAACTTCTGACCCCAAACTTTTGAATGGTAGTTTAAATCTGATTGAACAGAGAAACAAAATATTCTCCGATAATATCCTAGCCTACGTTTCTTGATGCATAACACAAATCCATTGACATTATTGCTCATTGTAAATTCTACATGAAGTTGATGCATTGAGAATGTTCATGTTGACTGTTACCATAATAAAATGGTTCTCTAACTCGACTGCAGGTTCTGCAATCCCAGATATGCTGATTTTGATGAACTAGAGAGGAAATTTTGGAAGAATTTAACATTCAATCCACCACTATATGGGGCAGATGTCAGTGGAACCCTCTACGATCCGGTGAGTATTCTGCCCGTTTTATTAATGGAATATTTTTCGCTACTATGTTTCAGTTACAACCATTGTTTACAGTGTGATAATAGTGCTATGCAGTGATTACAAATATATATGTGACTGTATACAGGAGGTGACGGAGTGGAATATTGGCCGTCTCAACACAATTTTGGACACTGTGGAGAGAGAGAGTGGAATCACTATCAAAGGAGTCAACACTCCATATCTTTATTTCGGGATGTGGAAGAGCACATTCGCCTGGCACACAGAGGACATGGATCTCTACAGCATCAACTACCTTCACTTTGGAGAACCCAAGTCCTGGTAATGTCACAACTAAATCTTGTTTTTGGTCAGCATTTTTGTTGTTCTGCTATTCTCAGTTCATTCGATCAATTCATTGAGTCTTTACATTCATTCAAACCAGGAGCTGAGATTTTTGGCTGATTCATTTAAAAACAAGCTAAACAAGCTCATTTGTTCATATTCACTACCATTCAGGTTTTTTGTTTTGTTTTGTTTTAAGAAATTACTATATTCAGCAAGGATACATAACATTTACCAAAAGTGACAGTAAAGACATTTATAATGTTATAAAATATTTCTATTTCCAATAAATGCTGTTCTTTTGAACTTTCTATTCATCAAAGAATCCTGAAAAACAATGTATCACGCTTCCACAAAAATATGAAGCAGCACAACTGTTTTCAACATTGCTAATAATCAGATATGTTTCTTGAGCAGCAAATCAGCATATTAGAATGATTTCTGAAGATCATGTGACACTGAAGACTGCTGAAAATTCAGCTTTGATCATAGGAATGAATTACATTTTAAATATATGAAAATAAAAAGCAGTTACTATTCATACTGTCCTAAAGAGATTTTAAAAAGCATTTATTACTTGGTCTTGAATTGAAAACGGGCTCTTCTGCAGGTACATTGTGCCTCCAGAACATGGGAAGCGATTAGAGCGTCTTGCTAAAGGTACGGTGGTCGTCTGAAAACATATCATTAGTTCCTGTTCCTCTTCAGCTGCTCATTAATTAACTCGGTACTCTTTTTATTTTCATTCATGCAGGATTTTTTCCTGGAAGTGCCCAAAGTTGTGAAGCCTTCCTGCGACACAAAATGACTTTAATTTCACCGTCTATTCTGAGGAAGTATGGAATACCCTTTGAGAAGGTCAGTTGCTTGATTTTTATCATCTCATCCTGTCGTTCCTGATTTTATCTCGCAGTTTGACTTCTTTGTACTCAATTCATCAGGTCACACAGGAAGCAGGCCAGTTCATTGTGAGCTTCCCGTATGGATATCACGCTGGGTTTAACCATGGCTTCAACTGTGCAGAATCCACCAACTTTGCCACCCAGCGTTGGATCGATTATGGAAAGCTGGCGACATTAGTACGTTATTTTGTATACATTGTTTACCCTCAGTTCTGAGTTCATATTTGGAGTACAAGTATGAGTTCAGGTATGGTACCGCAGGTATGATTTTGTTTGTTGATGTGCGTCTCTTTCTCAGTGTTCCTGCCGGAAGGACATGGTGAAGATATCCATGGATGTGTTTGTTCGCAAGTTTCAGCCAGAACGCTATAAATTTTGGAAAGCAGGAAAGGACAATGTGCCCATTGACCACTCAAAGCCCACACCAGAAGCAGCAGAGTTCCTGACAGATGGAAAGACAGAGAATGAGACAGGAGAGCTCAGCGATAGCAGCAAAGCAGAAACGCAGGAGAAGGGAGGAGAAGCAGAGCCTGGAGAGGAGCAGGAAGCAAACATGGAGGGTGGAGAGGAGGACAAAACTGAAATGTTGAAAAGGGAAACAGATGGTGCAAAGGAGAAACCAGAAGCAGAGAAAGGAGGTCTGGAGGTGGAGGAGAAGAAGCCTGTTGGTGATGAAGAACCAAGCAGCACCTCAGAGCAGATCAACAGGTGTGTAAAAAAAAAAATGTGGCCATTTTCGCAATCTCCATCTCAGATACTGATGGGAGTTTGCTTTGCTTTTAGTCTTCATTTGCTGACACAGTGGATTATGAATGTGAAGTGCCCAAGTACTCATTCACAAAATTCCAAACATCTTTTGGCTATTACAAGTTACTTTACAAATCTAACCAGTGCAAAACTTTACGGACATAGAAGGAGCTTTTCTTCAGGAACAAAAAAAACAAAAAAACATTGTCATTATACACAGAAACCCAAAGGTCTTCATTCATTGTTCCATTTTGTTTTATGGATCCTGATGACGATTATTAAAATCTCAAGATCAGTCTTCTTAATTTTTGGTGGCTATATGAATGTATTTGTACAGCACTATTCACTTTATGCTGTATTGTGTGTACAGTGACAGCTGAGGGGTGTTGTTAGGTATGGCATGCAGCAAAGTGACGTACAATACAATGTAACGTCAAGTGCCTTATTGTTTTTATATAATGGTTACAACACAATAAAAAAAATATTAAGAACACAAATTTTCATTAAGCATTATTATTATATTTAACTAAGACTAAAACTATTAAAAAATGTTTCTGTTATTTGCAATAGAGCTGAAATAAAACAAACTTGGACAAAGTTTATAAATAGAAATAGAAATATATTAAAAAATAAAATAAAAAATATAAATGCACCAAATTACTAAAACTGAAATTTATATGAATATAAAAATAAAAGCTTCTTCAAAATATTATTAAATGCTATAAATAATTCTAAAATAACACTGAGCTGAAGTTGAAGGATATGCTAAAAGATATAGTAATTGACTAGAATACTAAATTTCTAAAACTAAAGTTTAATTGAAAATGTAAAAAATGCGTTTTGCCTTTCAGTAAATACTTTCCCACAGTAAATATACTATAAACATGCTCTTTAATTTTTACGGTATAACACAATTTGTCACACTTCTCCTGAGAGCTACATCTTATGCTTTAGAGCACAGTGGTGATGGTTCATGGGGAAAAAAAGTTTTTTTTTTTATTTTAATCCTCTGATTTCCTTTCTTTATACAGTAGCAGTCCAAAGCAAAATGTGGGGCAGAAGCGGCTCAGACCCAGCCCTGTCGATGGAGCAAAAGAAGACGACAATCAAGTAAAGGTAGAAAAAGAGGAGGAAGTTGAGAAGAAGAAAGCCAAACTTAACCAGACTGAGACGGATGACAAGAATGAACAATCCATCTCCGCTGACCCAGGTAGAGCCTCATACAAAGCAAATGATACACCGTCGATGCTCTAATAAAAAGGCTAAAACATTCAATGTGTATTTCTGCAGGTTATGCGCAAGCTGAGGAGACGATGGAGACAGACACGCCCCCTCCACAACAGCAAGAGAATCAAGCCCCTCCCTGCATGGAGGTGGAGCTCTCGCCATCAAACCCCACCTCCAGCAGTGACATCACAATGCAGCAAAGAGATGATGTGACTCCCTCTGAACCCAACGACGTCACCTCATCCTCACAATCCACAAACAGCATCGCTGATGATGAGGCTCCTAGCAATGACGTCACTCAAAGCTGTGATGTCCAAAGCAAGCCCGATGACATCACTCCAAACGGTGACCTCACTGATGCCCAGCAGAGTGACATCACGGCCCATTCGTGTTCCAGTGACGTCCCTGCTGCTGACGTCACGCCTCTCATATCTGTAACCAGCAGTATCTCCTCTCTACATGGCATTAGCTCCAGCCACACCTGTGATGTCTCTACAGAACCCAGCGACAGCACTATAAATACCATCATCCCTAGTCCAAGCGAGCCTGCTATTAACTCCTCCCACACCTGTGATGTCCAATCAGAACCCAGCGACATCATGGTCAGCCCTAAACACAAACCTGACATTAACTCCGCTCACACCTGTGATGTCACCACAAAACCCAGTGACATCACCATCAGCGCTGAACATGAACCCAGCATTGGCTCCACCCACAGCTGTGATGTACAACTAGAACCCAGCAACGTGAACATCAGCATTGAAAATGAACCCAGCATTAGCTCCGCCCACAGCTGTGATGTCCAACCAGAACCCAGCGACATCACCATCAAAGCTGAAAAAGAACCCAGCATTAGCTCCACCCACAGCTGTGATGCCCAACCAGAACCCAGCGACTTCACCGTCAGCGCTGAACACGAACCCAGCATTAGCTCCGCCCACAGCTGTGAGGTCCAACCAGAACCCAGAGACTTCACCATCAAAGCTGAAAAAGAACCCAGCATTAGCTCCGCCCACAGCTGTGATGCCCAACCAGAACCCACCAACATCACCATGAAAGCTGAAAATGAACCCAGCATTAGCTCCGCCCACAGCTGTGATGTCCAACCAGAACTGAGCAACATCATCGACTCTAAACACGAACCCAGTGTTAACTCCGCCCACACCTGTGATGCCCAACCAGAACCTACCAACATCACTGTCAGTGAACAAGAATCCAGCATTAGCTCTGCCCACAGCTGTGATGTTCAACCAAAACTCAGCAGCATCATCGTCGACCTTAAACACGAACCCAGTGTTAACTCCGCCCACACCTGTGATGTCACCACAGAACCCAGCGACATCACCATCAGCCCTAAACATGAACCCAGTGTTAACTCCGCCCACACCTGTGATGCCCAACCAGAACCTACCAACATCACTGTCAGTGAACAAGAATCCAGCGTTAGCTCGCCCCAGAGCTGTGATATCCAACCAAACCTCAGCAGCAGCATCGTCGACCTTAAACAGGAACCCAGTGATAACTCCGCCCACACCTGTGATGTCACCACAGAACTCAGCGACATCACCATCAGCCCTAAACATGAACCCGGCATTAGCTCTGCCCAGAGTTGTGATGTCCAAGCAGAACTCGGCAACATCACCAGCAGCCCCGAACCTGAACCTGGCATTAGCTCCACCCACACCTGTGATGTCACCACAGAACCCAGCGGTATCACTGTCAACCCTGAACACGAACCCAGCCTTAACTCCACCCACATCTATGATGTTCAACCAGAACTCGGCAACATCACCGTCAGCCCTGAACACAAGCCCAACATTAACTCCGCCCTCGCATATGATGTCATCACTGAACCCAGCAACATCAGCGTCGGCCCTAAACACAAACCTAGCATTAACTCCGCCCACACTTATAATGTCATCACCAAACCCAGTAGCAGCGCCATCAACCTTAAGCTCGGCGAGTCGCAGTGCAGCTCTGCGTCAGCGGGCGGCAGTCAGGTGTGTCCGCCGGCGATCCAGCACATCTTCCAGAGAACGCTGAGCCCTGCGGAGGTGCTGCATGTCCACAGCTACGCTAAAGGAGATTACAGCGATCTCCAGCCACGCATTCGGCACGAGAGAGACCGAGACAGCGACTCTGATAGCGAGTCTCAAGAGGACAGCAAGGTGCGTATGTGCCGTCTGATTGCCGTTGTTTAAGCACCTGATTCACTAAAGGAATAGATTGCTGCAGGAATGACATTCATTTGTAGAACAACCTCTAAGTTTGTATCACCTTGGTTCCCTTGACAAAACGTTAATAGTATGTTTTCACTGACTTTTGGAAAGTAAGCTGTCACCCAGAAAATTTATGATTCTTATGTTTTGTTCATCTTGATAATCGTCACAAATAAACACAAATAAATTTTTATGAATTTAGAAGCCTAAGTACAATCACCGAAGTTAAAAAGCTGAAGTTAGGCTATAACAGACTACACCATGGTTGCGTGACTTCAGTGTCATCATCAGTAAGCTTCCATCTGTGATTTAATTAAAAAGTATTTTCTCTGAAAGTTTTAGTTGGAGTAGTTTGCAAGAGCGTGATTAGACTGTTAAAGCGACTAGTGAGTAGATGAGTTTAGTTTATGTCCCAGACAGCCTCTGTAGTCCCATTTAGCCACTTGTTAGCAATTAGGGCAATATTTTTTAAGACAAGTAAAAGCTTTAAAATTCACAGGGGGTGTATTGATGTGTTTTATGTTGTAGAATAAAATGTGAAAACATCTTGAGCTTTAGACCACAGACTTTATTTCAGACATTTAACCAAAAACAACATTCATAAAACCCATTGACAGTGGAACCAGAAGGTTTTAGGACACATTCCTGCAGGACTCTATAATGCAAATTAGTCAGCATTGTAAACACATTTACAAAATTAGTTCCTGACATATTTCTCCTTGAATGCCTGTGCTGTAGATTGTGGAGGATACAGTAGACTCCATAGATATATATACGTAGATGCCTCATTAGCGACTGTTTCTATGGGCCGCGATACATAAGCCATCCACCATTTTTGGAATGGTCTGTGAACCTTTGAGCATGTCGACTATGTGCTTCTACAACAGCAAGTTATACGCTGGTATATCTTTGAATATTCATTGATTATTATGGTGAATGACGTCAAGTTGACCGTTCCAAAATGGCGGACGCGTCAACGTATCTGGAGCAGTCGAATAGGGAATCTATACATATCTATGGTAGACTCCCTCACGCTAGAAAACTATGCTGTTACTGCCACGGTCCCATCACGCGTCTGGATATATGCCCGCTTACAGCACTCTTCATCATCTGATGAATAACTCCTGCCATCAATTAATGACATGCATGAATATCCCTCTTAATAAAAGTTTGTGTACCACCTGCTTTCCAGGAGCAATAGAAGTGTGATGTTAATCGCTCCAGGCAATATAATATATATAATAAACCTAATTTACTCGGAAAAGAAAGTGCTGAAAAGAATGACAATAACTCAATGTAAATACTCAACAATAACAGCAACAGTAAATGCACTTCTGTATATCTAGCTTTGAAATTGTGAGTAGATTTGCAAAGCAAATGTGTTCTGAATGCATTTACACATTTTATTTATTTACCCCCCCCCCACCCCAATTTAATTGGGTATTTCTATCACATCACAAACCCAATGCAGTTCCATCATGAATCACTAGGGAGTTTGTGAGCTATTGTTTGGGAAACCCTGTTGCATTTTGTGTGTGGCTGTGTGTAATAAGTGTGAGTTTGTGTTGTCCTGCAGAAAGAAGCTGAACACCCAGTGGAAGCTCAGCACAGACTTCCCAGACTCCCCAGGCACCATCCTCTGTTGAAGGACAGCATCAGTGATGAAGGTCAGTTTGTGGCAGTGTTGTTATTGTTAACTAAAACTAAAATAATTAAAAATCATAATTGAAATAATATTAGATTAAAAACTTCACGACAAAATCAGTCAAACAAAAGTTAAAATGAATACTGAACATCTAAAAATAAAAGTTAATTAAAAATATTAATATATACAAAAAACACTATTTAAATAATGCAAAATTAACACTGATGTGTGATCTGTCATTAGTGAAATGGACCACTTTTCAGATCAATGCACTGCCTACATGTTCACTAAAATCTCAGTACTTTGCAAACTTCTGCTTTATAATTGGTATATAATATATATTTGTGTGTGTGCGTATGTGGGTGTGTGATGACTAAAATGAAGTCCTGCCCCACATCATTTTCCACGGAATATTCATTGTAGTCTGAAATACGTCAGAAGTGTGTGAGCACCACCAAACAGAATGACAAATGTTTGCACATTGTGCAAAATGTCAGTCCTGCCCTAAAGCAATTTGTTTAATTGTTGTTGCTGTGTTGGGTTACTCAAACAGAGCAATGTTGAAATGTTCCACACAGTCACAGTGTTGGACTCTTCAGGAAGTTGCCATACGAATGCCTTATTCAGTTGCCACTGCGCATTTAACTGGAATACCAAGTATTATAACGACAGAAAATGTACCGTAAATCACATTGCAAAAGCATCTTCTGAATGAAGGATGATGTACTGTGATGGATTGTGTGTGCCTGTGCAGAGCTGCAAGATCAGGCTGCGTCAGAGGAGGACGGGCTGGACGGGGAGGCCTGGGCGCGACCTTTGGCCCAGCTGTGGCAGAACAGACCATATAATCCAGAAAGAGAGAGAGAGTACAACAGAGAGATGGGTCTGCGGTCTCCGTATTGCGCTGTGTGCGCGCTCTTCCAGGCACATCAGCGGGTACGCCAGCCTGGTTCAGAGATCTGTGTTTGTCTGTTTCCTGTCGCTGAGTATATCAAGTGTCTGACACTTCCTGTGCTTTCCTGTACGACATCCTGTTTATGCGTTTGTGTTCAGTCTGAAGGGGGCGAGAGCGAGCCGGCCGTGGTGCTGCCCGGGGGTCAGATGAGGACCAAGCCTCTGATTCCTGAGAGATGTTTCACCACCACCACCGAGGACAGTGCAGATGTCCAGCCGTCCACAGCTCACCTGGAGGAGGACGGCACCAGTCTGCTCATCAGCTGCTCCCTGTGCAGTGTCCGTGTGCATACTAGTGAGTACTGCCCTAACAACCCGGACTATAACAGTACTGTTTTTTTCCCCCTCATCGACTAGCTGTTTGTGGTGCCTTATCAGAAAGGGAGTCATATATTTATTTTATCTTTATATATAGATTATATTCTGTTCTTTTGAACTGTCTATTCATCAAAGAATCTTGAAAAAAATTCTAACTCATTTTGCACAAAAATATGAAGCAGCACAACTGTTTTCAACATTGATATTAATCAGAAATGTCTCAGCAAATCAGCGTATTAGAATGATTTCTGAAGGATCATGTGACACTAAGGACTGGAGTAATTATGCTAAAAATTCAGCATTACATCACAGGAATAAATGACATTTTACAATATATTTAAATAGAAAACAGTTATTTTAAATTGTAATAATATTTCACATTTTTACTGTTTTTACTGTAAACTGTTTTACTGATGCTGAGGACAAATAAGGAATTTTATCATAGTTTTATAACATATTTTGCCAGTGCAGGGTGTGTTTGAATAATCCGAGGTCTGTTTAATTCACTCTGTTTTAGGTTGTTACGGTGTGGCTCCAGCGAGAGTCTCCAAAGACTGGAAATGTGCCCGCTGTAAAGCCAACGCCCTCACCGAGGTACACCTAAACCTGACATGTAGTGGCCCAAAAAAACATTTGGACACTTACAGAAATATTTCACCCAGAAATTCTGTGCTCATTTACTCACTTGCATGTTAGAAATCTGTATGGCTTTCTTTGACCTTTCACCTGTCGGATTTTTTGCTTTTCCATACAATGAAAGCAGACAGTGTTTTGCTTGAACGGTGTATTTTTCTTTAAAATGGATTGAGACTTTAAATTTTCTTTATGTTTCTTGTTTCTACTTTAAGTCTGGCTTAAGTGTCCAAATAATTTTGGGCTACTGTTCACCTGCTTTAAACACATAGTGGTCTTTCATCTCTTCGTTCATTGATATAGTAGGATGTGTTGTAAATTGATGATATTTGAATCTTTGATTCTTGACAGAGTTGCTGTCTGTGTTCGTTGAGAGGTGGAGCATTGCACAGAGCCAATAATGGCAGGTAAGTAAAATGAAAGTCCACTAGAGGGCAGAACTGACATCCCATGATACACACTGACACCTGACCTAGAAGTTACTCAGATCTTGAATTGTTAGAAATGTGTTTTTGTGGACTTTGTGTGCTTTAGACAAACAAGACCCTTTTGTTTTCATGTAAGCTCACTTATTACACAATTCTGGTTTGAGATCACAGGAATCATTCATTGTCTTGTGTGAGTTTCATAAAATCTCTCAAGAATTTACCTCCCAAACATGTAGCGCCTTGTACCACATTTAAATTCAATTTAATTCAATTAAACATAATTTTTTTACTACTGTAGTACAACAGCAAAAAAAGGAGAATATA
>JAFVLL020012012.1:0-15220 GCA_021397915.2 Tor tambroides
GGAGGCCAACAGGATATTTGGACAGTTGCAGGATCAGCTGGAGGGTGTGACACAGCGGATGCAGCAGCTGCAGCCACAGTGTGCTGAGCTGAAGAGCCGAGCACAGGCGTGCAACCGAGATCTCAAAGCCACTGAGGTGCACAATCACAACCATAAGAAGGGAAATAGGAAACTTAATGTGCTCAATTCTCAGTGCTTTTTGTTTCTCATTTTTCTTGGTTTAGGCTGGTCTTCATCGTAAAAAGACTAACTTGAGAGACCTTGAAAAGGATAAAGATCAGCTTAACAAGCGGATCCGAGAACTCAAACACAGGTACTTCAAAAGTGTACCGAAAGGAAACCATTTCCAGCTGTTTCATTATGACCCAACCCCTCCTCTCTGTCCAGCATAAGTCAGACGAACTCAGCTGACACTCATGCTCGTGTGGAGAAGATGAGTCACATTGAGGCTGAGCTGGAAGAACTACGTTTCCAGGACTCCACTCTGGCTCAGCAGATCGATCAGTTTCAAAAGGCCTGCGCCGCAGCTAAAGACAGACTGGGTAGAATGAGGTTAGTGCAGTTGTTGGTAAAAGTCTTTTCTATACACAGAAATCCCACTGTGATGTTTAGAAATTTTACAATTTTCATGCTTGGAAAAGTCGCACCGTTCATTGATATTAGTCATGGATGTAAATAAAGAAATATGTAAACGCTATATCATTTTTTTTAGTTACATCAGCTAGAAAAAAAAGTCCCCATAGGGATTTTAAAAAAAAAAGCGCCATATTAAAAAGTTTTAAGCCTTGAACCAAACTAGCTATGAGGATGAAATTACAACATTACAAACTTCAAAATAAAGCAAAATTCAAGTTACAAGACTGTGTACATAATGGCTTTAATTAGAGAAAAAACTACAATCCCATGAAGCATTGTGAATGCCATAATTGAATTAAAAATGGTGGAGAAATATGAAACTATTGATTTAAAGATGCTGATTTTACATATAGAAACAATGTATTTTACATTTATTGCAAAATATGAATGTTAGGCTTACAAATATTAAAGTAGTTTGAGAGCCTAGGGAGGCTGACTCTACATCATTCATAGTGCTTCATGGGAGTTGGCGGCATTAAAGTGTTCTATTGCCGTGATTTACAGTTCTCTGATATGTGGAGATTTTTCTTCAGAATCATAGGTAATGTAGTTTTTCACTAAGAATTCTGCTTTTGAACACAATTATTTAACAAATAAGTTGAAAAAAATGCTGCTTCAACAGAAGCGTATACCATGGAGACTATGGAGAAAATTAATATGATTTTTTTTTTTTAGTTCTGAAACCCGACTGTTCCACTCTATTACTGACAGTGATAATGGGAATTCCCAGCAGATTTTCTAGCTTTCATTGAAAATCCGATCACATAATTCATAATAAAAAATGTTACCTAATTAAAAAAAAAAAAAAGAAGTATTTCACTAGTGGTCCCAAACTTTTGGGTTCACTGGATTTTAAATGTACAACAGAAATGTCCTTGCTTCTATTTCTTATTTTATCTGTTGACCGGTCTCACTTTGTGTATCTTGCAATCTTCCTTTTCTTTTCATTTCGTAGCCGTGAAAAGCAGGACCTGCAGCGAGCGATGGAATCTAAGCGACGTGACCTGGCTGCAATGGAAAGCAGTCGAGATGACCGACTTTGTCGTTTTGGTGAGCATATGCCAGCGCTGCTAAGGGCTATAGATGAGGCTGACCGGAGGGGTCAGTTCAGGAAGAAACCTGTTGGACCGCTCGGTAAGTATCTTGAACCTCAGAATTCAGATTCAGGGGTTAAAAGTTACTTTTAAAATAAATTTGATTTTAAATTTGATTAGTCATCACTTCTGGTGAAAAATAGGGATGAAACATTCTGGTGCCCATGTGTTCGTGTACACAATGAAATAATCTATACTTTGAAAGGCTATGTGTTTCGTCACAATTGAAGTAAACTTTGGGCTTTAGGAGAAACAGTGTCATATGTTGTACTTTGTTGTTTACTGGTTATTTTGTTTCTAGGATTCTGTATCCGACTGCGGGATCCGGAGCTGGGTCTTGCAGTGGAGTGTTGTCTGAAGGCTCTGTTGTTAGCTTTCTGTTGCGATAACCACGCTGACGAGAGAGAGTTACAGAGAATCATGAGTCGCCACTTCCAGCAGGGCAGACGACCTCAGATCATCGTCAGCTCATTTACCAACACGGTCTATGACGTCAGGGGCAGGTAGCTAGAGATCTCCTTACCTGATCTGTTATCTCATTTAGAACTGTTTTCTGCCTTATTTTAATTCTCTGCCAATTTGGTGTCATTGAATTAAAAGCTATTAATAAAATGGTAAATCCACATTTACCAGTTGATCTAAAGTTATTGTGTAAAAAAATCAGGGAAAACCAGAGCTGATGACCCACTTGACTGTTTTTCCTTACTAATGTCATTTAGAAAGTTTCATCTTGTTGGTTTTGAGCCAGAACTTCACGTCTTTGGTTTGTAGCCAGTATAAGTTTATCTGTCAAAGCACAAAAGAAAACGTGTATGATTGAAAAGATTAATTAAATATTTTCCTTTTTGTTTTTTTGTTTTGTTTTCAGGGCTGTCAATCACCATGAATATCCAACTGTGCTCCAGGCACTTGACATTGAGAATCCAGTTGTGGCCAACTGCTTGATCGACATGAGGGGAATTGAAACCATTCTGCTCATCAAGGTAAAACCATGAGGACACCGACAAGCATGTCCCTGTTTGATCATAGTGTGTTTCCACATCCTGTGAAGTGAAGAGCTCTCTTTTGATTTTCCCACAGAACGCTAAAGATGCGAGAAGGGTCATGCAGAGTGTAGAACGACCACATAACTGCAGGGAGGCCTTCACGCGTGAGGGGGACCAGGTCTACTCTAACCGTTACTACTCCTCCGAACAGAACAGAGCACAATACCTCAGCAGAGATGTCGAAGAGGAAATCAGGTTTGAAAATATGAAATCCATTTTTTGAGATGTCTGGATTCTTTTCAGTGCATGGCAAAAAGAAATTCAATTAGGTTCTTTAGTTTTTTTTTTCTAAATCCTTAACTTGACCGAACAGAAATTTGTACATGCAATGTATTTTGACCTAAAGCATGGGGCCTAATGGCAGTCATGAATAAACAGATGAGACGGAAAAACAACAGATCACTTGAGACGACAGAAGAATTATATAATTATACATTTTCAGAATCATTATTTCCAGCTGATGAATGATAAAAACATTGACAGCTAATCAAAATCCAGCTGACTTTAAAAAAACTCAGGCATTTAAAGCAGCATACAACAGAACTGCAACGGCGGACGATTATAAACAGATGGTCTGATGGTATGTCTGGGTGTGATATATCTTACCAGTAACATTAGTATCTGTTTAACTAGTTAACTTGTATCAACCACCCAGATCAACCTAGCAGCCATCTAGCAACAATTTAGAACACCTTAGCAGCACCTTTTTTTCCTAAAGAATTTAGTATATTTATTCAGCAAGGGCAAATTACATTGCTCAAAAAGTGATGATAAAGTCATTTATAATGTTATAACATTTCAGTTTCAAATAAATTTTGTTTTGTTCAATTTTGGCAGTTAAATGCCTACAGTTACAGCTGATAGGGACTACAACGAACTTCCTCCCGGGTTGCTGACATCACAAACCCTGAAATTTACATACAAAAATACATAGACTTACATATCTGGCATCTAACTAATACCATTAGTACTGTTTATAGCCTATTATGTTATATGTTATTACGTATGTTTATGAACTATGTATGTATTATGTGGTTCTGCACCCCCCCGGGCCCCCCCTTCTTTTGATTCATTCCGCGATCCATGATATGACACTCCCAGTCATAGTTATTAATATTCTGCATTGTTGTTTGTCCTGCTCGCATCGCGCACCGAAGAGATAATCACCGTAGTACTACAATGAAGAGCTTTACTGCAGCGCAGCTCAACCGAATGCGTCTTATACGAGATATATATATATTGTGTATATATTATTTAAAGCGGCTGAAATGTTTTGAAATCACTACCTGATCGAAAAAAATCCAGTCTTGTGTCAGTTTGAGTCTTGTTAAAGATTTAAATTCCTGTCACCAAGATGCTCCTCTGTCGGTCACGGATTATGGAAAGTGAAACTTAAATCTATCCACCTTATTCTTCAACGCGGAAGTAAGCCGTTTTCTGTGAATGTGCGAGACTTCCGGTTCATAAACCGCCGTAGAGAAATAACGAGAAGAATAACAAAGTGCAGTAAGCAGTGGAAACTGCTTGCACAAACCAGTGTGTTCATAATTAAGATAATACATTAAAATAACATGGTAAGACTCACCAATTTGCAATATCAAGCAGCAAAAGCAGGCTGTTCTGTACAGCTAAAAATAGCTGGAAGCTGATGACACCGGAAGCCAGACACATTAAATTTACAAATGGCGGCGCCCGCTCTAACGGGAAAAATAAGGTGGATAGGGGTGGTTGGATTTATTCACGCACATTAAAATATTTATTTTAAGCTTCTTTCTTTTCAGATTCTTATTTACAGCATTATCTTAATAGGCTGTATATTAACTTATTGGGAGAAAAAATGTAGTTCTATGTGAAATCAGACATTGAGCACCCCCATATAGCCAAAATGGCATGATCATAACATCCCACGAATATTCGACTGTGAGATTAAGAGTCGAATCAGGCTCCTCCTATCGAAGCATCAAATCTTCGACTATTCGGGATCACCCCTACTGGAAGCCAATGTTGATATTTGAAATCACCATAACACACACCCCCCTACCCCAAAAGGTTCTCGCCCCTATTTTGATAGCTCCGCCCCACACATACGTAACCTACGCAACCCAGGTAACGATTAGTTCTCTGAAACAAAGCAAAACAAATGTTACACCGTGTCTACACGGGACACGAGATGCACGACAAAATACTATAGAAGTCATTATAATCAGTGATGCTGTCTACACTGGATGCTGCGCGGTTCGACACGACAAATCTCCGACAGAAAACTGCTGCCGCGTTCTATTTATGACGTGCTGACACAAATTTGAAATGATTTTCAACAGTCGCTTTATCGCGTCCAGTGTAAGCAGACTTAAGCTGTTGCGGCACAGCGCGTCCGGTGTAGATACGGTGTTACTCACCTATCGAGAAAAAACAAAGCAACCTCGGCGTCCGATTGCCGGCCTTCCGCTCCTTGAGTTCTCTCCAGCGCTGGAAAGCTGATCCGATATTTACACGGGTCCTACTTCTTGCCTTATCGTTCTGCAGATGTTTTCCTCTTTTGTTTCTTTATCCACCATCTCTTTCTGTCGTTCGGCTGTTCACTGAACGCTCTCTCCTCCACATCACGAGTAGACATGCCCCTTACTGCTGATTGGCTACAAGTTTGTTTTGGTACTCAGCCCCAACTCAGTTTTCTAAAGCATTTTTGAAAAATTACATACCCCACCTTTAACTCATGTTTGACTGCACCCCATAAACACAATCAAGCCTAGAAAAAAAGCAGTCAACCACCCATTTAACTTTTGAATGGTAACAGTTTAAAATTCAAAATGTATCTTCTTTGTCAGGCCTCCCCTCTGCACTGAGACCTTGTCATTACCTTTTTTTGTACCCCCATATTTTTATTTTATTTGGATGTTTTTCATTAATTTTGATGTTGCCTTGGATTTAGTATTCCTATTCATGTGGACAGTTTTCTATTAATCTGATCAACAACCAAGAAAGATCAAAACCTTTTTTTCTTTGTTCTGCAGACATTTGCAATCTGCTTTAGAAGCTCAGAGATCACATTTGGATCGCTTTCAGCAGAACATGCAGCAGGTCACTGAGGACGAGAGGCAGAACCAAACTCTTCTTCGCAGAGCCTATGAAGACCGCAAGAAAGCCCAGGTCATTAAATACCTGCCATGCACAGACCACATCATAGCATTTTATCCAAATATGTTCTACTATGTATTTGTTTTTGTTTATTTTGACTAACAGGAATGCTGTCGGAAGCTTCAAGCAGAGCTGACAGAATTGCAAAATGTTGAGGAACCTCAGTCAGAAGACTTGAAACCTTTGGTAACAAACAGATTCACTCATTATAAAGATAAATGTGTCGGTGGGTTTCTGTGTCTAATTATGGCTCTGTGTTCAGGAAGAGGAACTGGACGAGCTCAGCAGCCGAATAAGTGTGTGTCGAGAGGAATTTGAAGCTGCACAGAACCAGGTGCTGACACACAAGAAGGAATATGAGGAGGCTGAGCAGCTCTCCCGGCAGCAGAGGGAAGCTTTTAACAGCATCGCAGAGGAAGCTGAGCCCATCAAGGTTAGAGAAGTCAAGAGTGTGTGTAACATCATCAGTGGACAGCTTTTAACCACCAGAGTCCTAATTCCTCTTAGCTAATGTTTAAAAATGGCAGGCTGTCAAGCTTTAAAATAAGGATCATGAGCTTCAGGTTCACTACTGAACAGTCCACAACAGCACACATTCTTAATTATCAATGTGTCCAATCTAGTAAACAGTTTTGTTTTTACGTGATTGCTTGTAGGAGCAATTGAGCAACAGTGATCAGGAGTTGATGAGGAGTAAACATCACAAAAAACACTATGAAGAGAAGCAGAAAGCCCATGTGGACATGATTGAGACACTAAAGAAGAACTTAAATGAGAAGGACCAGGTGTTACAGGTGACCAAACCTTGACATCTTACACTGATCCATTCGATATGAAAAGATTTGCGTTTGTTTGACTGAATCTATTTTTCACAGGCTTCCATAGCAAAAGCTTCAGAAATTTGCCCCGAGCGCTTGGATGTGAGGAGAACAGCGAAGAGTTTGGACAGCGAGATCAGCCGCCTCAGACACAAGATCAACACACAGCAGGACCAACAAGGACACAGAGACACTATCGTCAGGTACATAGACACAGTCTCCAGCTGTCAAACAAATGTGACCGGGTGATATTTCATCCCAAAATCAAAAGAAAGAAATAAGAAATTATATTTAATATGAAGAAAAAAGAAGCCTATTTTCAGGACCATTAAAGGGGTGATTGATTGCGATTTCACTTTTTTAATGTTAGTTAGTGTGTAATGTTGCTGTTTGAGCATAAACAATATCTGCAAAGTTGCAGCGCTGAAAGTTCAATGCAAACGGAGATATCGTCTTTTAAAATTCTGGCAGTTTAATGCCTACAAAAATGGCTCATAGGGACTACAACGAGTTACTTCCCGGGTTTGTTACGTCACAAACCCAGATAAACCCCGCCCCCCGGGAACATGCAACAAAGGGGGCGAGGCCGTGTTGTGCTGTTTAATAGAAGAGGAAGAGAAAACTAGGGGTGGACATAAAAATCTATTCATATATGAATCGCGATTCTGTCTTCTAACGATTCTAATGGATTCACAAGTTTCAAAATCAATGTTCTAAAGCAGCGGTTCTTAATCATGCTCCTCCCGTCTCCCTGCTTTGCATCTCTCTCTCTCTATATCTCTAACTCAGGTCACCAGATCAGATAGACAAATATTTTTTAATTCCGGAAATGTTGGGACGCTTTTTAAATTTGAATAAAATGAAAACTAAAAGAATTTCAAATCACATGAGCCAATATTTTATTCACAATAGAACATAGATAACAGAAATGTTTAAACTGAGAAATTTTACAATTTTATGCACAAAATGAGCTCATTTCAAATTTGATGCGTTTAGAGGCGCACTAGAGGCAGTTTAGCCAATCACAACGTACTGGACCAGCTAACCAATCTGAGCCCATTTCGTATTTCTGAGGGAGGGGCTTCATAAAATCAGGAAATGATCAGTGCATTTATAGGAGAAGGGACAGAGTGTTGTGGAATAACAGTAAATCGTGAAAAATAATGCTTTTTTTTTTTTTAAAACAAAGCATTAACAAATGTTAGACTGCACCCCATAAACACAATCAAGCCAAAAAAAAAAAACAGTCAACCATCCCTTTAAAGGAATAGTTCACCCAAAAATTAATATTTTCTGAAATTTACTCACCCTCAGGACATCTAAGATGTAGATGAGTTTGTTCATCTGAAAATATTTGGAGAAATTTAGCATTACATCACTTGATCACTAATGGATCCTCTGCAGTGAATGGGTGCCGTCAGAATGAGAGTCCAAACAAATTAAAACATACCACTCCAGTCCATCAATTAATGTTTTGTGAAGTGAAAAGCTGTGTGTGTTTTTAATAAAAAAAAAATATATATATATATATATATATATACTGTATATAAGATGTCAAACGAGTGCTCTACCATAATACTGCTTTCTCAAGAGAAAAAGTCACCTTATCTGAATCAAGAGAGAAATATGCATTTGCAAGTAAAAAACAGCCCAAAGCAATTCTAAACAAATATTTTCATGAGAGATTCCAAAAGGAGATGGGTTTTATTCCACTGGAGGAAGTGTTATTATGGATTATTTTAGCCAAAATCAATGGTATAAAGTTAAAACACTAATGATGAATTAATTTCTTACAAACATGCAGCTTTTTGCTTCACAAGATGTTAATTGATGGACTGGAGTGGTGTGGATTATTATAATGTTTTTAGCAGCTGACTCTCATTCTGACAGCACCCATTCACAGCAGAGGATCCTTTGGTGAGCAAGTGATGCAATGCTAAATTCTCCAACTCTGTTCTGATGAAGAAACAAACTCATCTACATCTTGCATGTCTTACAATTTAAACACATTTCCTCTCTGATTCCTCTCTGATTGTTTGTCATATTACAATTTATACTGAATTATACCATGGTACTAACATATGAATATGATAATCAGAGTAGTTCATCTGATCATGTACAGTACCATGCAGTTATTTTCCCCTTGCATCTATGAAGCACATCTATATTGTTTATCATGCAGGTGAGATACATATAAATGTTATGATGTTGTAATGGTGAAGTTGTTGGTCATTGAATCTTATAGGCAGTTCCATGAGGCGAAGGAAAACTTCAATAACATAGCCCGACAGGTCAAGGGTCTGGAGGCTTTCATCCGCCAGTTAACTGAGATCATGAACACCAGACACTACGTCTACGCTGAACTAAGAATGTAAGTTTCATTAGAGGCTCTCGTCTGATTTTTGCTGACTGATTTGAAATGTTTTCTAATAGATTGTTTTAATGTGTCTGATCTTCAGACCACCAATTTAATGGTCACAAATGAAACAGCCTTTGTTTGTCTGCTTTTCATATTTGAATGTCTCTCAGAGGTAAATTACTGTATGAGTTTTACTGAAGTATTTTTCTGTTGAAAAATTTCCTATCAAAGACAATGCAAGTGAATAGGTTAAAAAAAAAAATGTCACCATTCTTCCCCAGTTGATTGATTATATTAAGAATTGCTTTTTTTTTATATTACAAGTTTTTTGAAATGGCATGTTTAAAAATGCAAATAAGCCATTATTTAATTAAATAAACAAGAATTTGCATACATTTTCAGAACAGGAATCTGAACATTATATAAAGCCAGGTGTTTCATTTTGTTGACAGAGTTAAAGATTTTTACATCAGGGATTTTGGATATTGTTTTATCACTCCATAAATCAGAAAATACTGTACTTTACATCAGCCAGAAAAAAAAAATCAGATGCACATAGAAAAAGTACAATAAAATAAGTGTATTTTGTATGTTTTCTTTCCTTTAGTCTGAAACAACATGTTACAAAAAGCCCAAAATCTCAAAATTGACCACTGCATTAAAAAAATAACAGTGGTTTTGCCTGTACTGGTGTCTTGCCTTCAAACAGCAAGTTACAGTGGGACATATCAAAGGGTTTGTCCATTTTTAGTACAGATTTTAGGGTACTGAAGATGATGATGTAGGTTGTGTTTCTGTGTGTTTCCAGGTATCTTTCTGTACGCTGTAAGTACTACTTTGACTCCATGCTGTCTCAGAGAGGATACATAGGGAAGATGACCTTTGACCATAAGAATGAGACTCTCTCCATATCAGTAAGACTTTGCATGATGATAATATCATTGATGTAGTTGTTTTCTTGATGAACAAACACCGGATGCATGCATTAGAGGCATGCAGTCTTGTGTAATTTAATTTTGTTGAATAGCCTATGCTCTCAAAACACCTCCTTGGGGTCAGGATTTTACTCTACATGCAGTAACCGTGACCTTTTAAGAGTACAGTAGTTCCTCATGATGACGGTCATCTGTCTCTTCCTCAGGTTCAGCCAGGAGAGGGTGGTAAGGCCGCTCTGAGTGACATGCGTTCGCTTTCTGGAGGAGAGCGTTCGTTTTCTACCGTGTGCTTCGTCCTGTCATTGTGGGCCATAACTGATGCTCCGTTCCGTGCCTTAGATGAATTTGATGTGTATATGGTAAGGAGTATATTCAAAGAATCCTGTAAAAAAAAAAAATGCATCACGGTTTTTATAAAAATATTAGACAGCACAACTGTTTTCATCTTTGATAATAATAAGAAATGGTTCTTGAGCAGCAAATGAGCATATCAGAATAATTTCTGAAGGATCATGTGACACTGAAGACTGGAGTAATGATGCTGAAAATTCAGCTTTGAATCACAGGAATAAATTACATTTTAAAATATATTTAAATAAAAAAACATTTATTGTAAATTGTAATAATATCTTACAATATTGCTGTACAGCCTTGGTGAGAATAAGAGACTTATTGAGAAAAAAAAAGTTTAAATCTTACCAATCCCATTCTCTTGAACCGTAATATACAGTATGTGTATGTATATACTCCGGCAAACATCTGGTAAAGACATAAATACTCGGAGACAAGCAATATTAACTTCTCCACTGTTGTTCAGTCGTAGTACAAGCAGGGTGTGACGGTATTAGTCCCGCCCCTCCTCCACTGTGATTGGTTAGCTGACTAAAAAGTGACAGTGATGAGCGCTAAGTTTTACCCAAAGTTGAACATTCTTCAGCTCTCGGCACCGAGAAAAAAAATGCCCGAGTGCTCAGCATGAAAAAGATGCTCCCATTTAAAACTATTTTAAAAATTCGCTAGGCTCGGGGAGGGGGGGGGGGGACACTTTGGTGGACACACGGCCTAATTTATATTTAATTCAGAGATTCCTCTGCATACCACTAGAGGAAGCTCACGTACCACTAGGGATGTAACGATTCGCTCAACTCACGAATCGATTCACGATTTTGAATTCATGATTCGATTCACGATTTATTTTTTTACAAAATGAGATTTAAGACAAATTATAAATTAAATGTGTCCTTTTATTATTGCTTTGTGAAATTGAAATATAACACTATAATAATATACTAATATAGCACTTGCATATTATTGCTCTTTTGTTGGTGTTGATTGCGTCTATTTTCCTCGTTTGTAAGTCGCTTTGGATAAAAGCCTCTGCTAAATAACAAAATGTAAATATAATGTAAATGTAAATAACAAAACTAAATTGAAATTTTAAAACAAGCTCCAAATCAACTAAGTAACACAAATAAAACAAATCTCTTCATATAAACAAAATAAGGCTTTGTCTGTGCTCTTTCCTTTTAAAATTAGAGACAACCACTGCATTTTAATCATGATCCAAACAAAGATGCAGCATACATGCAACATGAGCAGTTTATAATCTAAATTAGATTGTATAATTTCGAAATTTGAAGCAAAAACAGAATGGTCTGATTTCAGTTTTGTGAAACTATGCATAAAAAATATCTACATGAAATGAAACAGAAGACAAGCTGAATGAGACGCAGATTCACTCTCTGCCAGCAGGTGGCACTTTAAGCGTTTCCATGGTTTCCGCTGTAAACAAAGCATTTATTAACTTTAATATGCATTATACAGAGGCAAGATGAAAAGAAAAAAATACCATCTAAACTTTTCTAAAGACAGTAAGTTCCCCTCAGACATACATTCATATAAACTCCTACCCCTAATTGAATCATGATTTGTTTAGCATCTCAACAGATTTGAATCGTCACATATATGAATCGATTTTCAACCGGCTCGCGGTTAATCGTTACATCCCTACGTACCACTAGTGGTACGCGTACCACACTTTGAGAACCACTGCCTTAGACCGTCTACAAATGTTAAATCTTAAAATAATATTTTAAGGTTACCACTGCATCTTTCTGAAAAAATAAAATAAAAAAAATGTTATTTTTAAAGCTTTCAATGTACTGTCATTATAAAATAATTTAATTATCGTTTATTTAATTCTAACAAATAAGTTTTTCTTAAAAATTAACCAAAATTTTAAAAAATAATTTGTTTATAATTCCCACACAGGAGAGACTTGGTGTTGTTTCCAAGCAAACGGGAATATATCGGCTATCGGCCAAAATGAGTTGAAAAATATCGGATATCGGCAAAAATCCAATATCGTGCATCCCTAGTTTTGTACACTGCTGTCACTGCTTGATGTATCATGTCAAGTAGCCAATAACATGTTGTGCGAGCACAAGATATTTGTTATGGCTACTAAGGAGAATCAGGTGACTGGAGTCCTGGAGAAGAGCATGCAGTCACTGTATTGTGTGTTTGCTCTCTCAGGACATGGTGAACCGGAGGATCTCCATGGACATGATGCTGAAGATCGCTGCCAGTCAGCGCTACAGACAGTTTGTTTTCCTCACACCACAGAGCATGAGGTAAAGAGCTTCTCTAGTGTTCATGCAGAAATGTGTAGATGTAGTTAGATTTGAAGACATGATTGCCTTATTTTTATCATTTATGACTGTTTTAAATTGATAGTCCTAGTGAAAATTTAATGTTCTGTTCTTTCTGTATCCCAGTTCTCTGCCAGTCAACAGCCTGATCCGCATCCTCCGTCTGAATGACCCCGACCGCAGCCAGTCTGCACTTCCCTTTGGTCCGAGGAACCCAGAATGATCCATTCACTGAAAGTCATCTTATGTGTATCAGGCAAATCAAGTCAAATCAGTACTTACAGCTGACAGCTGCACTTTACAGTTCTATTGCGCACAAGTTTACAGGCCTTTTTTCCTAAGATCATTTAAATGTACATTTATAACTAATTTTGTTATTTAAAACCAGATTTTGCAGGTTCTGTTTTGTGGTGCACTTTACATTTTTCTAAAATAAGAGTTTTTTTAGGTTTTATAAAAATGTTTGTGATTGCAATGTTTTCTGCATTTGTATCTGTTGAATAAGGCATATAAAGGCCAGTTATACAGTAACTTGATGCTATTATTTGTTTTCATTTCCAGTCTTCCGTTGTTTTATTTTTTATCACTGAACTAATTAAGAAATTAAAATGTTTCAAGTATAACAAAAAAATAATCTGTCACTATTTTGTTTGGTCATTCATCAAAAATGTGTAGTTTTGTATTATGGTGTAACAATATGGAAAAATGAAACGTTTCAGTTGAAGGAAATCACATGAGAGATGTGCGAGAGAACCATATTACCTGTTTTCCATTTCCCTGTTTTGTATTTACAGCAAGTTATGAATCTTTAAACATTGACCTTGAATTCATCCGGCTTCTGAATGGGCAGAATGCAAATAATGCTGTAAATTGTGGTTTCCCAGTAAAGCTTATGACAAACAGTCACAATGGCACTGATTCAGTTCTGTGATAAACTTTAAACCTGTACTTCAGTAGCGACTACATGATAGGATCCTTTTGTTTCTGAGTCTCTTACTTGTCATTGCTAGTTACATCCTGGCATTTTTTGAGGCAGTTCCCCTTGACATACATTTGTGGTTTTTATGATTGATTGTGTGCAAACTGGGGACTGCACATTATGTTGCCTGTTCATTGCTCATTCATTGGTCACTGTTTCCTATTATATTTTATTCAGAATATATTCAAACATATAGACTGAACCATTTACAGAGTATTGAAATTGACCTTTGTGAGTTTTTATCTGTGTATGTTAAGATAAGTCACTATATCTTAAGTCAGAAATACTATAAATTTTAAATGTATTTTTCTGCTTAAAGATAGCTTTGGCAAATTATAGCAGAAACATGCATTTAAAATTTATACTATTTCTTTGGAAAATGGTCCAAAAAAAAAAAAAGACTCATGAATTACAGATTGTTGTCCAATCAGATTCTCTGTATAATGAAAATGTCCCTACCCCAATTCCTTCTGAATTATGAATATGTAAATATGATTAAATTGTAAAGGTAACAGCTGTAATTTTTCAGATTGAGTATTTTTAAGGATATACATAGATGTTTATTCATGTGGGGGAAAAAAACCTGAAAAACTGTTCCAGGAGTTAAATGTTAAAAAGGTATCATTTATAATTAACAAAACTAAGTCTTGCATTTATTTAAGTGAAATTAATATTGCATAATGATTTTAAAAAAATCACAGCATGGTTAAGAAAGCAAGACAGAATTAAATCATTTTATTGCATAAGCTGCTAACTATTTTGTATAAATATATAAGGAGCTACAAAATAGCTGCCACAAATTATCAGCTCATAAAAAAAAAAAAATTACAGCACAATCCAGCATTGATAGTCCTGGACATGAAACAGGTAACATATTAATTAGTGGCTGTACAGTTACTGTTAGTAGATGGATCTAATTTCAGAAGTACTTTAGGTAATATAGGTGGCTTTCATTTCACCCCTACAAAATGAAGTACTGGTCTGAAACGGTTCATCCAGAAGTCAGTGTGATTCCTGGCCGTCGGTCCTTGGTGGCATCAGCATAGAGCAGGAATCCAGAGAACGTGCTGTCATCCTCGCTGCTGGAATAAACACCGTTCCAGTCCCGCAGAGTCTCCAGCCAGACCTGGTCTCCAGATGATAGACGCAGCACTGCCATGTTGGAGGCCTGGTCAATGTCCTGGCCGTAAAGGGAGTCGCGAGTTCGCAGTTTCCGAATGCCGTTCACCACCAGGGCTGCACGCAGGGGGCGATTACGCACTGTGATGTAATAGGAAAAGACATAAACTCCCCCATGAGTGCAGTTAAACTTACTGGCATTGGGGTCCCAGTAACCCTCCTCATTGTAAATGACTTTGTCAAACTTGATCGGCAGGCCAGGCGGCGGAAACAATCGGCTGGGAAAGAGACCAACGCTGAAGGCTGAGCGCTTCTGAGCGGCAGGTTCACCCTTAAGGCCCTTGAATCCCCTAACACAGGGATAGGCAATTTCGGTCCTGGAGGGCCGGTGTCCTGCAGCGTTTAGCTCCAACCCTAATCAAACACACCTGCCTGTAACTTTCTA
>JAFVLL020012013.1:0-25989 GCA_021397915.2 Tor tambroides
ATAGTCCACTGCAGCCCAGAACCCCTGAGCTCAAGCGATCCGCCAGCCTCAGTCTCCCAGTAGCTTGGATTACAGGAGCACGCCACTGCATCCGACGAGAAACAAGAGGATCAGCGCTGCTGCTCAATCTACTGCTCACTGCGCCATCTAGCGTATAATATGATAAATCGAATGATAATGTATCATGGTTTACTAAAAAATCAAACTGTTTTCAGTATTGATAATAAGTCATATTTCTTGAACACAAAATCAACATACTAAAAGTGACTTCTGAGAGATCATGTGACACTGAAGACTGGAGTAATGATGCTGAAAATTCAGCTTTGCATCACAGAAATAAATGACATTTTACCGTATATTAATAACAAAACGTTATTAATTAATTAATTTATTTATACAATATTACTGTTGAAAACTTGAAAATTATGTCATCATTTACTCAGTCATGTCTGTTCAAACCTGTATATTTTCTTTATTCAGTGGAACACACACACACACACACACACATAGATATTCTGAAGAATATTCCGAACTAAATAATATGTTGTACGGTATATTAGTTACATTAAATAAATGATACAACATTGCATGTTGTCTCAAGCACACGCCCACAATATGAATATACGCGCCACCCAGGAACCAAACGTCTTAGGAACTTAATATAGCCTATTGTAACACCGGTAAACGCGATGGCGGCAGCTGAAATTCAGAAACAAACATGCGACGTCATACACTGCCTCTTACAATATGAACGAGATTTTGATATGGTGGAGTCTGATGGTCTTGAAGATGGTAAGTGTTCGTCTTGGATCTCAGCATTATTCTAATCATTCTATGAAAATGTCCTTTAAGAACATACGTGTAAACAATGACTTGCTAACACCTTGCATGTAGCTGACTCATTGGGTTAGCTAACCCTGTTTTCGAATTTTAGATGTAATTATCAAATTTCAAATAAAATGCACGAGGCAGTTTGTATATCAGTCTCTTAATGATAAAATGGTTTCTACTCCAGCTCGTTGTTCAAGTACACATTTAAACGTCATATGTTTTCCTGACAGATTTTTTCCAACATACTATAGGCTACATATAGTAAAAGTAGTAGTGCATGTATTTATTAAAATGCACCTCACTAGAGTTACTTTTCAGAGGTAAATGTAACGTTACGTGAAATTTGTTTACTAGCTGATTTATTGACGTACCCAGTTGAAACACTGATTTAGCGATTACACCTTATTAAAATGATGTAAAAACAACGATTTAAAAATGTTTCTATTATGACAGCATCCTTAAATTTTACTCTCCTGTCTTTATTTTGTCTTATATTTTTAAAAACATGAAAGTGCCAATAAGTCTCCCAGAAATTAATTTTAAGTTACTTGTTGTGCAGAGAACTCATTTGACCCTGTAAAAATAGCCTCAAAGCTCAGGGAACTGGGTGATGATTATGATGAGAGAGTGATCCAGCCACTGATGAAGAATGTACAGAGAGCTGCGGCTGATCAGGTGAGTCCAAACGGTTCAACTTCAGACACTGATTGACTAATTTGAAGAAGGTTTGTGTCACTTTGTGAACATTGGATATTTTATCAGTGTTACTTTGTTCCTGGTCCACTCATAATTACAGAGAATTACTGTATAGGCCGCTGTAAAGCAGTGCTGCTGATATCTTACAGTTTCCTTTTCTTCCCTGAAAGTAGTAAAAGTGAAACTTCTTGAGCAGTCTCAATGTATGAAGTATTTACTGTTTGGGTCTAATAGCTAAGCCTTGTCACTTTAATTGCACAGTAACCACGTGTTGACATTGTAATGTTTTATGTGTGACCACAGCTGTAGCCTCTGACAAGTGTGTCTTCTAGGTGGTGACTGCCTTCAATGATAGCGTGGACAGCTTGTGTAAGATGTGGGTTGTGGAAAGAGCAGAAGTGGCCTCAGAGAAGCAGCTTCTCAAGGCTGCCATCACACTGGGACTCTTTATGAAGAAAAACTGCCCTGACATGACAAATGCAGTTGAGGTTGCTATGATGGGATTTGTCAACAACCGTCTAACAAACTGGATTGCAGAGCAAGGGGGCTGGGTAAGGATTCTTTTATCAGATTTACATGAACTGCTTCCTTTTGTAGGAAACTCAGTAGCGAAGACCAAGAGATTTGGGTATGTCTTCAGCAGGATAAGTGACTTTCAAACCACGCAGCTTTCTGTTGGTCAGTGTGGGGAAATCACATGAATAACTTGAACATAAGCGAAATCTGCATGGGGAACTCTTCCTGCCCTTGCGTGGAACTCCCAGTAGCACAGATTCCTGTTAAAATCAATGTAGGGCCCTATGAAATCTGTTTTATTTTTCCCAAATTCCATTTTATTTTTTCCAAATTCTGTGAATTGGATTGTTTTTTTTTCCTATTTAAACTTTTTATTTTAATTAGACTCTGATTTAATGGTTAAATTTAATTTTAGTAATCATAAAACATATCTAATTAATTGAAATCATGAAACTTATACAATTTAACAGCATTTTAAAAAACTTATTTAATAGTTTTATTTTTGCCAAATTCTGTTTTCCATTTTAAATTGTCTGGATTCCATTTAAATGTGGATTCCAAAAGTAAATGTGACCCCTTTGACCTCTTCTGGTTTCACACGTGTTATCGTAACTCATATCATAAACAAACAAAATCTCTACCTTATGAAAACTGGTAAATGAATGATACGGTAAGATGCAAAGCTGAATTTTCAGCATCATTACTCCAGTCTTCAGTGTCACATGATCTCTCAGAAGTCACTTTTAGTGTGTTGATTTTGTGTTCAAGAAATATGACTTATTTTCAATACTGAAAACAGTTTTATTTTTTAGTAAACCATGATACATCATCATTCAACTGGTAAAACTCAAAATCTTCTCTCAAAGGCTAAAACAGTGACATTCCTAATATTAATTCCACTAACTCAAAATTATATTCACATCTTTCTATTAAAACAACAACAACAAAAAGACTCGCTGAAAGAAAATACAAAGAAATTTTTGATATATTTTTTAAGCATTTTAATTTTCTTAAACTACATTTTGGTCTTATTATTTCTGTCAACGATATTGCATGTTTATATACAGTAGTCACAGTTAGTGTGTAATGTTGTCAGTGTCATCTCGTCTTCGTCTCTTTTTAGTCATGGAAAAAAGGTCATCAACAAATATTTTTCATTGTAGTTTTAATTAATGAAATTACCACTAAACCAAAGCATCTGAAACAGGGGTGTCCACCTTCCAGCAGAGTTTAGATCTAGCCCCAGATATAGCTAATCAAGGTCTTCAGTATCACTAGAAACCTCCAGGTAATTGTTTTGGGGCTGGTTGGAGTTAAACTCTGCAGGAAAGTGGCCTTCCAGAACTAGGATTGGACAGTAACATTACCGATAACATAAATGGTTTAAGCAGGTTGGTTTCAATGTCAATATTCACACATAGTTTGACTCACAGTAGGAAGACCAAGACCTGCAGAACCCATTCACTTAAACCTATTGAATCTAGTCAGTAAACGATGGCATCAAGTTCACCTCAGATCCCCAATACAATAGACCTTTGTCAGGTTAGACGTCATATTGAATTTAATGCAGCCGTGATGGATAGACTTAAAATCTTTACAAAAGCACACACCATATAAAGGGCTTAGATCATGTAAGATCACATTTATATTTCTAATATAACCATTATGACTTTTTTTTCCCCCAGATTTTGAAGCTTTATTTTGCTATTGTTAAACACACAAACTGTCTAATGTTGTTGTTTTTTCTTCTTCGTTTGTTTGTTTTCCAGGTCTCTGTCTTTAAGAACAGCATGTGTTGAGATTGGAGCTCAATGTCTCATTCTCTGAGAGACCCCCAATCATTCCCCTGGAGTTTTGATTTGTAATGCAGGATGAACTGTAAATGTCAATCAGATGCCAAGGTGCTCTTTTCAGACAATCACAACCAGCAAAGTTTTTTTAATGTTTACATTTTTACTCTAATACAGATATTTGTGTTCAAGTATTTCAGTTGTTGCAGGAATTCTCAACCAACAATGCCTTTTTAAATATTAGACTTGTCTTATGATGTAGTCAAATTTTGTAGTCAAATTTCTTGACATCACTGATGCAACTCTCAAGTGTGTGTATATGGAGTAAAACTAGAATGTTATTTTAAACCTTTAAAAATGAAGCACTTTGAACAAATGTGTTGGTCTCATAGGGACATGAATGTTGTAGTAAACAGTGAAATGTTAAAATGTTAGACTTCCTTCACTAGAGATCAAATAAACATGAAGTGGATGTGTTGAGACATTTATTTTTGTGGTTTTATTGCAATCTAGTAACAATAAGGAAATAACATCGTTACTCACTAATAATGACTGGGCCACTTTAAAATTAATTCAACATAAGAGTGCTTATTTTTTACTTGAATAAAAATTAGTTGATATGTCTTGAGCTCTTTCAAACCATCACAAGGGGGCACCACAGTACCGAGTTACCTTCTGCTGTTCACACTATAGAGAGCGATTCACTACTGCAGTTTGTGGAAAAGTATCATTTAGGCCAAATAAAACCACAGCTTCTGCAGGCTTTGTTGTCAGTAAACATAATCACACATAGAGGAAGTGGCCACCATGAGCTGTGATAATATCCTTATCTAATAACTCTATGAACACTTTGATAATTCATCACATCATGCTGTCGCGGATAGGTTAAAGCTGCAGTTTTTTTTAAAAGGTATTAGATTAGGACGCTCAGCTGATCTATGTAGGTAATTGCAGCTTGTGAGCCATTTGAACTAGATATTAAAATAATGAATCCAGTGTTTATGCCTTTAAACCAGTTAAATTCTCCAGTTGGCACACACTAAAAGAGAAACGGAGGTCAGCTGAAGAGCGGAAACACAAGTCACCATGTAAGCTTTGATCTTACCTCAGGATTTACCCAGGAAGTTTGAGAGTGGTTTCACTGGAAACATCACGCAAGAACTGTGTGAATTGATTGTACTTGATTGACCAGCCTGAAAAGGTCAAACCATCAATCAGAACTTGTTCAAATGACACTCACTGCCACCTATTTTCAAGGACACCGAGTCAAAATCAACGGCCGTTCAGAGGACATCACAATTGACCGTTAGCAAAACCCGCCCACCCTTAGTTACTGTTGCCATGACCGACAAACAATGCGCTCTCTACACGTTCTCATGCAGTCGTAAATACATCGCAGAGCAAAACTGACAACACACCGACAGAGAAGACAGAGCAGGTTACTTCTGATATGAAAGAAGGTCTCAGGACCCTCATCTTTTAAATTGTCATTTTTAAAGAAATTAAAACAAATACCGTTTTGTGGCTCTTTAATGTGTCGTGACAGATCATGTATTGCCTCAGCTCAAACACGTGAACCAATCATCTTTTCATATTTACTTAAAGCACAAAATGAACATAAACATCAGAAAGTGTTTTATTTCAACCGCGGAACACACCATTTTTCAAGTTTAAGTCCACAGAAGTTATCTATTGATCTGATTTGTGGTTAAGGCTACAGCTGCAACTACTGGGCATGCACATTTACATATTTTCCAAGCCGACAATATAACGTGAAACCTATGAAAATGGTTTTAAAAACTACATAGCGCCATAGTTTCATCACTTTAGAGTGTCGCAATGACCAACTTTTTGCAATAAAGGACCTGTCATAGTTTAATGAGTGAGAAGATGACATGAAGCGACGCGAATTTATAGCTGCATTGAAACAGATGAGCGCACATGTGCATATTCAGCTCCCGATCGGGGCGATGTTCACGGGATTTTGTCCTCCGAATGATAAGAGCACACGTTTTAACATAGTATTTTATTATTTAACACTCAGTATTTAACTTTAGCACTGCAAGTCATGCATACAGCGCCGGACATGACAGATTTTCTGGTACACAAAACAAGTATTTAAAGGAATACCTTAGCTTATTACCGTTACCGTGGCAACCAACAACAGCACAACTTAACCCTCCGCACATTTTTTATATTTAGTTATATTGAAAAAATTTCAATTCAGTCGATCTTTTTTACCCCGTTTTAACATGTATTTGTATGGAGACCTGTCGTAGCTGTCGGGCAAGATGGCGGATAGCAGCGGCGGCACATAATCTCTGCGTTCTGATTGGTCAAATCGCCTGTCAATCAAGCTCTTTGTGAACGGTCAATTTCGGTGACTCCTCAGTTCTTCTAATACACTTGGAGAAATGAGCAATTTCAGTGAAAGCTCTGAATGTCCTTGCCTTATAAAAATTTAAAGAGAAGCCTGAGCATTTGAGAGATTCAACTGCGATTGTCCTCACAGGTTATGCATCATTTATTTTAACAACGCATCTCAATAAAACACACACACATACATTAGATCTCTGGCAGTATCATTCAATCTAGATTTATTCATGGTTCCTTCCTGTCTATCTTTTCATATCTTTTCTCAGGCCCACAGTTTTGAGCAATCTAAATATTAAATGCTAACCGCCTACAGTTTTGTTTCATTTCAACATCATGCAGTGAAATCAAAGGCTGCATTTCTTATTTCCCCACACAAAAACAGGATATTCTCACCAAAACAAATATGAAAATGCATCAAGTCAATTTCCAGCGGTTATTCCGTTAAACATACAGTAGAGATGAGTATTAATAAGGCAAACTATTTCATTTACACTGAAACATCTGCAAAGAAAGTTTTCTAACATGGCAAAAGCAACACTGCTGATATTGGACTAATAGGATCGCGCAAAGTTCTGCTTAAAGGGATAGTTCACCCAAAAATGAAAGTTTTGTCATCTTTTATTCAAACCAGTATGATTTTTTTTTCCTGCTAAACAAAGACATTTTCATGAATGAATTAGCAGTTTTGAATGAAAGTCAATGGGGTCCAAAACAATTCCCAACTCCATTGGCTTTCATTCTATGGACGTTTTTAAAAATACCTTCTCATATGGCAGAACACGAGGGTATGTAAATGTTAACACAATTTTCAGTTTTTATAAACTATCCCTTTAAGACAATGTGGGCCTAGCTGTCTCCTATTTGCACTCGTCTTAAAAAGCAGCGAATGACACTCCATATCCCATACTTGAATTCGCTGGCATACAAAAATGACCTCAGATCACATTCTCAATGTCCTTTTTTCAAAGTCCTCAGACGCGTTTATGCTCCTGACTAAAGACGAGTGTAGTTTACTGTACTCATAAGTGCTGACATTTACGAGTCTGCAGTTTTTCATTCATAATATGAAGCCCTTTATGTGATAGCCACATTCGAATGAACCACAGCACAAAAGGAAATCATAATCGAATAAAGATTTTCCCACAGATGTGAATGTCAGTTGTACCGTGTGGCTATTCCTCTAAAACAGGCCATTTTCATTTATTTAATGGTCCCTCACTAACGATGCAGTTCATTCTATGCACCATTGACTGGGTTTTCAAGGAAGCATTGCCAATAATGTTCGATCGTCTCCATTTCTGTGGCAAATGTATTCTCAGGACTGACAGCATACATCCCAGACTGCAGACTCATCTATACTGTCATACTTTAAAAAGTGCTTCTCATGGAGGAGACCTGGTTAGCGTAGTGTCAGATGTCATTGTCCCGCAGTCTTCTCTCTTTGCTATCTATGCGAAAGCTGGGCCGATCTCCCAGACTTGGTTCCTCCGTGCAACACACATACTGTTTCCAGATCTTAGCGAAAGCATTCCGGAATTTCTTAATGCGAAATGCATAAACGATGGGATTGACGGCGGAGTTGCCATGACTGAGCAAGATAGCCACATAAATAAGGTACACTGAATTGTCACAACTAGGGCAGAAGAGAGTGATGCAATTCAAGATATGCAACGGCAACCAGCTGACTGCAAACAAGAAGAGCACCAGCGCGAGAGATTTCGCCAGCTTGAGTTCTTTCCCGTAATATCGAGTGGGGTCGGTCTGGTTGGCAGTGACCTTCTTGTTGAGCTGCTTGTGGATCATGTAGAAGATCTCGGCGTAGATGAGCAACATGAGGACGAGAGGTGGCAGCACCCATCCGAAGAAGTTGAAGTAGACCATGTACTCCATACTGATGACGTTCTCGAACTTGCAGGTTACGAGAAGGTCAGCACCCACGGTGTCGTTGGTCTGGCGTAGCTTCTCCAGATTGTTCCAGCCCAACATGGGCGTCAGGCCGACTACGATGGCCACCATCCAGCACACCATCACTGCGGTGCCGGCACGCTTTGGAGTCACAACTCTTTTATAGCTGTGGAAAAAAAAAAAAATTTTTTTTAAACAACTCAGAGAAAATGATGTCAATGGAGTGCAACAGTGTCCGTCTAAATTTTCCCATAGGGATTTTAAAAAGGCCTAAGAGTTATGAGAAATGAACTAAACAAACCAGCTACAAGGTGAATGACACTACAAACTTTCATTTGAAGCAAAAAAGTATTTAAAAAACTGGACAAAAAGACGAAGGTAGAAGACTGTGTACTTAACGGCTTTAATTTATCGCATAATATTATGCATACAAATATTTAAGCACTTTGAGAGAATAGTTCTGAGAGAGTGCAAACTGACGCATTCATGTCATTCGCATTACATTCTCTTTTTGCGCAATTTGATTGTTTTGATTCTCTGATTGGTGGAGATTTTTTGCAGGATCATGAGTAATGTTATTTTTAACCAGGAATTCTGATGGTGAACATGATTATAAAAAAAAATAAGCCAAAATTATGCAGCTTGATGGCTTCAACAAAACCAACAACCTTGTACTTCACAGTAGATCTATCTGTCTTTAAAGGTTTATAAGTTATTGTTCAAAATCATCTCCCTTATGGAGAAAATGAATGGGATTTTAACACCCTGTTACACTCTACAACACTCAGAGTAAAGAGGAAGCTTTGTAAAGGACACTGAACCATGAAAAATTGAAACTTTCCATGAAATTTCTTCAAAATCTGTTTTGGAAGTGCGATTTAGCTGGAATAAATAATTGAAATCCCTGTGATAAATATGGAAATTAAAATGAAAATGCACTGAGCTGAGCCTCTACACAAACTCTGCTGAGAAGGATTACATTTTGATTCAGTCACAATCCCTTCTCTGTGAAGAGTAGAAGGTCTTTTCAGACAACACAAATGAAGCTAGTGAAGCATGCCATCCACTCAGCTGGCAAATTGGCACTAGTTGCTTGTTTGACAAACTATGCACTTGTCCAGTGTAATTACTTCAGACTAGTATGTTATAATCCTATTTAATCATTCAAATTAAGGAAAAGCATGTCATTTTAGCTGTTCTTCTAGGCAATCAGAAGTAATGCTGCATAACAGTCTTTCTACCTAATTGTTTTGACTCATATAATGTGTAAACTCTATAACTCTAACTTCACATTCAAAGAGAGGCAATGGACAGGACAGGAAATTAAGGTCTGTGAGAGAGTCATGGTGTGAAGTTGACTTTGAAAGTTAATTCCACAGCAAAGCAATAAATTGAGAAACACTGCAGGCGGCAAACCTACCCTGCAGGTCAAACATTATTCCATGGTCTGAAAACAAAGATGCTTCCTCAGTATTTCTCATTGAGTCTCTAAGATGTTCATGTGATGAACAATTATGAATCCATGCTAATCAAAGAATATGCATGATTGTTTTCTGTTTCAAGCAATTCTGCCATAAAGGGTAGTTCACCCAAAAATGAAACTCAACCTCATGTTTTTTCTACCCGTTTGACTTTCTTTCATCCACGAAATGAAACACTTGAAATGTAATAGCAATGAATTGTAACTGAAGATGTCAGAAAAAAGCATAATAAATGTGGTTAATGTGTTCTATATTTTAAGGTTTCTTTAAATCATAGCTATTTTATTGTTAATTTACACAGTCCTTTCACCACTACATTTCATTGACGTGTTCATAAGAGTTCACAACAATTTGTAGTTTATGAACAAAAGATTTACTGAATTCGTAAACTATAATTTTACTCTTCTGCCATATAATGTTTGTTATAATAAAAGTAAGAGTAGTATGCATTTCCGCTTTCAGCCATTATGTAAGTCAGATCTTTCTGTTGATCCAATTCACAAAACCGGTCTAAAAGATTCGTTCATATTCATATATTCGAAATCGCTATATGATTGCCTAATCCTAACCCCACCCCTAACCCTAAACCTACCAATACTAGGGGGGTAATAATCTGGCAGGGGTCAGAATTGGGCACAACACCGGTCATCGAGTTCAACTCACTGACTCAATGATCCGGTCACAGCCGTTACAGAGCGGGCGATTTTCAAGATTACGATAGATAAGACAAAAATTTCGGTCTGTTTCTCACACAAAGCTATTGTATGACTTGAGAAGATTAAAAATATAGTGCATAAATCAATTTTATGACACTTTTGTTGTGATCTGGAGTTGTTTTTTAGGCTTGACATGACAACATCAAATTTTAATTGCATTAATATTCATTAAAAGTTCTCCTCTGTGTTCCACAGAATGAAAAACAAAAGTCATACGGGTTTGGAATCACATAAGGGTGAGTAATTGACGATTTTAACTTCATTTTGGGTCAAATATCCCTTAAAGACCGACTCGTGGTACGCATCATTTCACATCACTTCTACTTCAACCTCAACACTGATGACACGAAACCATCATGCATTCCGAAAAAGAAAACACCACTGAAAATATTAAATGAAAACCCCAGTGAAATGAATAAGCAACCCACATCTTATTACCTCATTGGTATTTTGACCCTCAGATAGCGGTCAATAGCAATAGCCAGGAGGGCGAGTATTGAACTTTGCGTTAGTACCAGTACAGTACATGCAAAGAGCAGACAGCTGTAAAAATGAGTCTTCAGTCCGATGCTTATGGTTATGGCCAGAGGAATGACAAGTGCCCCGACAGCAATGTCCGCCAGAGCCAGACTGACGATGAAATAAATGGTCGTGTCCCGTAGAGATCGGTTGATTCTCACAGCCCAGACCACCATCACGTTTCCAATGACAGAAGAAAGAGCAATGAGCACCTCCATCCCAATGTACAGATCCAGGACATCCGGCATCCTTGCGAGGAGTAGCCTACACGTGCTTATGTTGAACAGGATAAAAGATTCCCCAGATTTTTTTTTTTTAATGAAAAGAGTCCAAACTGTCGCTTAATTCTGGTTTACATGTCGGTGCCAAAGTTACATGGCGCAGCATGAAAACAGAAGTTGCGTTTCCTCTCCGAAATGCGTCCGCGGCACCATGATCATCGTCCTCATCATGTCCGGGTGTGCAGTCCAGCTCCACAGTGACCAAGTATGAGTCACTTCAGACCGTCTACAAGCACATTTCCCGCACATTACACGCAGTCACAGTTCATCAGAAGCGATCTGCGCCTGACTCAACACCTGTGCCAGAGAGTCAATCAAGACAGCTTCCATATGGCTCAAAATTAAGACCGTACATGCGTCTGTCGATGTTGATAAGTCCTGCAAGGTCTGACGGTCACCTTAACTTTGAAACACCTCAATAACGCGCACGTCGGCTCCACAGAAAGGCTCATCGTGCATGATAGCGCGACCGACGCAAGTTTCACCAATCAGATGCTGCGAGAGCGCGTGCAGCACCTGATCAACCTAATGAGTTGCAGTTCATCACTCAAGTTGTTATTCACATCTATTATGTTTGAATTTATATAGGCTGTGTCTCAGATTTTCCTAAATAAGATGCTGGATGCTAAATACGTATGAAAATACGTCGAAGATGATAGCATATGTCAAAAATGTCCGGATGACGCACTTTCTAATATAAAGTGTGATGTTTAAAGTGTGCATCCTGCACCTCATTTTTTGAAGTGCCAGTGGTGGCAGTCATGGCTCATGTGGTGCTTTACAAGAAAGTGCATGCAAGCATTTATCTATCTGTCTATCTGTCTGTCTGTCTATCTACAGTATACATAAATACAGTATTAATAGAAGATAGATAGACAGACAGACAGATAGTTGTATTTATAGTGTATAAAGAAACTTTACTCATAAATTACTTGTAAATTTCACAAACAATAACTAAGAAACAGCAAGTAACACGATTAAATGAATTAAATGAAAAATTTAGAAAAATCAAAATAGTGTTTTCTTGTACTCCAGTAATCTTTGTTTAGATTAACAAAATGATTCTTTTTAGTTTTACACTTGTGAATGGGTGATTTATGATATCAGCATTCTATAAACATATTCTTTACTATAGTATTCATTCTTTTCTTAAAATTTAAGCATCTTTTTTCGAGGTTAAAAATTCATGACTTAAAAATCTGTGCCACACATGTCAGTCTGAAAAGGCACTTCTGCATACATGAAAGCTTTTTAGGCTAATAATACTGCTTACAGTGGCTTGCGCAATGGAAACAGAAGAGTTGGTTCAATTTTAGCTTTATTTTGAAGAAAAATATTGTGACAAGGATGAGGAAGCTGTCTCAGCATTTTTAAAATATGAATATAAAAGTTAAGTAATATTGATTCTGATGGTAAATCATTTAGCTAAATGTCAATGCTTGCATGCAGACACAAACAGAGAAAGGTATCTGTGTTATCAAGACAATTTTTGGGTGCGGCAATGTGTCTGAAGGAATTATTGCACCACTCCCTTAAAATCTAACCTACAAAAAATACACTTTTATAGCTCTCATGTGATTTAGAAGGTCTCTAAACTCAAACTTGAACAAAAAGTAAGCCTACTTAAACCTACTTAAAATGAAGGAAATTATCCAAATATCCCAGAGAATTTCTTTACAGTTTGTGTAACATATCAGGAATGATATGTTGACTCATAGCAGGTGAAATATGGAGACGTAAATATCATAAATATCTGACAAACAGCACAGCTGTGAAAGCATAAAATATTTTTTATTAGTTTTTTTTATTAGTTTTTCAGTGCATAGTAATAATCTATATTTATATGCCTATTTTTTTTAGTTATTATTATAAAGGATTGAGTTATGGTCTAAGGACAAGTGATAGATAGATAGTTTAGAAAAAGCTCAGAGATAATGGAGACAATGGCATAGAGAAAAATATCAATCTGTAAATTCCTGGTTGTGTGTGTTCTGTATAAAGGGCATGAAAATACCAATCATTCCTCATGTCTTTTCTCCCTCCGTCAGTTCTACAAAAAAGAAAAAGAAAGCCAGAGTGACGTCTATCACCAGCACAGACTTCTAGATTTCATGAATGTTGAGTAGAATTGATTATATGAGCCAATCGCTTTTTATGGATGGCAGGAGCTTCTGCCTGGTGCCCACACGGTGGTCTTACAATAAACCCCTTCTCAAAAGCCTCTATCACAGACAAACAGCCCGGTGCGTGCTGCCGTTCTCTTTTGTGACCACTGAAAATGAGATGTTTCAAGCCAGATTCCCCTTTGAGCAGTCATGCTAAGCAGGGTTGCCATCAGCAGGGTACAGATGAGGCACAGCGGGGCCAGGGCTGTTTATAAACAGGAGACACACATCATGAATTTACAACAGGATGTTTTCCTGCCATTCATTACTGTGCCTGTAACCCCATACAGCAATGTGTTTATATTTTTCCAGCCAAAATATATTGTAAATAAATGCAAAATATATGCTGTAAACATTGAAGTTAAATAAAATATTTTTATATATTTTTAAAATGAAAAATATATTTAGTTTCAACCTTCACATACCAAAATATATTTCAAAATGTATTTCAGGGGCAAGAAAATACATTTCCATTCTTATAGTAGTCTACAGTTAGGCTGAATGCAAGTGTGGATGGAATATCATAATTTTTTATGGTAATGCACCAAGACAACACTGAGCTACTACTGGGTTTCCTGCATTTTCCTTCCTTTTTGGTCATTTCGGCTTGGTCTCTTTTACCAAAGGAAGCAGAGGTGCACTCTAACAAAATGAACAGTGAGGATCAACAGGATTATAGATGTCATCAGAAAGGATCTTATGCGATTATTGGTTCCTTCCTCAATCAAAAACTGAAATTGTATGAAGTGGTTGAGAAGAGGAATAGAGGTTCGTTTTAAGACTCTCCCGGGCAGGAAGACAGCAAATGAGCCATTTGCTAGACAAAATGCAAGCAGGGTTCATCTGTAAAAAACATGGAGGGGCTCACAATTATCCCTCTGTATGTCTCAATATGATGTGAATGTCAGAGGGGCTTTGATCGTATGAGGGACAATGAAAACAGAAGGCAGAAGAACCATGGAGAGGGCAGATATTGGTTCTGTGTTTGCCTGACTTCATTCAGTGTTTTTCTAGAGTGGCTACATTTCATGTGTGCTATTTCGATAGATGGTGAGCAATTTGAGCTGTTGTTCCAGGGATTTTCAGGTTGTTCTTTCCAAATGGACTGCAGTAATGGCCTGTAATAAGCAGAGCCACATATATTAAATGGAATGGATTGTTGAATTAATTGGAGCCTTAAAGGCACAGCAGCTAAAAATGAAGTCAGAGAGAAGATATAAAATCTCAATGGGGAAAAATAAATAAATAAATAAAAATGTAGAGTGTAAAGTTCACATGGTGAAATGGTAGAACAACATAATTATTCAGGTGTTTTTTTTTTTATTCAGCACCCACCAGAGCAGTAATTTAATGCCATTACATGATATCGCCTCTGCTTTTGACAAAGAAAGCTGTTATCAGTCCACAGCATATAAAAGCTTTTAAATCAATAAGTGACTCACCTTTTGAAGTGAAAAAGGGTTTAAGATACAGGACTTGGACAAAAGAACGTGAACAACTTTTTTTTTATTAAGGTGTTTCACCATCATTTGCTATAATACAGCTTTCTACCTAGAACAGATTTTAAACTTTGAATAGAACTTTGAATAGTCTCCAGTGGAATGTTATCTATCAAAACATCTTGCATTTTCCTAGGAGATGTTGAAGGAGACAATCTGTTTCTCTTCTCTCCAAAACTGTTTACCGTGAATAATATTTCACCCATGGCTTGTACTAAACACTGCTGAACAAAACTTAAACTAAACAAGAAAAGTTAAATCCCAACATTTTTTTTTTCACTGTAGCCTTTACAAATAATATTAACCCCTATAATAATGGGTAGTCTAATCCCGTAAATGTTTTTTTTTTTTTCTCACAACTGCTAATGTGTGAAACATCTCTCTAAATGTTTGAGCAAGTCTCTGGGACTGTACTATGCTTCGCTTTCTGCTGTTGTGCAAATCGTCCCGTCTGCCAAAACAAATATAAAACCTACGGGATCAGATTTATCATATGTATCTCCAAACTGAGGGTAATCTTTCAGTGGGACGTAATAAAAGATGAGTCCTAAATGAGCACTCAGATGACACATACAGTTACACATTTATGCCTGGCAATTCAGTGTGTAAGCTTCCGGTCGGAGAGGATGCTGGACTTTGAACTATAAGTTAAAATTGCTTGGAATACCTCAGAATTATTGTAAAACCTAGACATGAGTCATACCATTGACTACTCATACTGGATACTGTTAGAGAAGCTGTGAGTGTTGTCTGGTTAGAGGAACTTAAAGGAATTTTGTGGGTTAAACACAAAAG
This sequence comes from Tor tambroides, assembly GCA_021397915.2. Taxonomy (NCBI): domain Eukaryota; kingdom Metazoa; phylum Chordata; class Actinopteri; order Cypriniformes; family Cyprinidae; genus Tor; species Tor tambroides. Next base: position 15,571 of record JAFVLL020012013.1, read on the forward strand.
TCAAAGTGTCTATGGTAAAGAAAAGGAAAATTCTAGATTAAAACATGTACTAAGTTCTTAGGCATTTACTCTTTGTATTTATGCTGCCATGGTTATGGAAAAACCTTTACACTATTTTTGTTGCTCTTGTTGTTGAAAGAAGTTCATTCAAATTAATAATTTTATTCAACAACCAAAATGCTTTAAACTGATCAAAATTTCACAGTACACTTTTGTAATGTACAAAAGGTGATGCTGTTCATCAATCATTCATCAAACAGTTCTGAAAAAAATGTATTTGTGTCCACAAAAATATTAAGCATGACATGTGTTTTCAGCATTGACAATAATCAGAAATGTTTCTTGAGCAGCAAATCAGCATATTAGAATGATTTCTGAAGGATCATGTGATGCCGAAGACTGAAGTCATGATGCTGAAAATTCAGCTTTGCTTCACATGAATAAATTACATTTTGAAATATATTCAAATAGATAAAAGTAAACTTTAAATTGTAATATTATTTCACAATATTACTGTTTCTACTGTGGTTTTGATCTGCATAGGAAAAAAAACAACAAAAAAAATCTTATTAACTCCAAATTTTGAAGTGTATTTAATTAATTGAATTAATTAATAGATGCATCATGTTGTTGACTCAAAGCCAACATGAAATAATAATAAAAAAAACTTATTAGTTTCTTCATTACTGGTCTTGGTCTTATGCTGTTGATAGAGCTTGACATTATTGTTTATTGAACGTTGCTTTAACTGTGTTTGGGTAACAATTAAATATTTAGAAGAGAAATGGTTAAATGAATCGTCCCACCAATCGAGTTGATAAAGGTCATCAAGAAATTAAGATAATATAGGAGTCAATATATCCAAAGAATAGGGATAGTGGAATACAGATGAAGTTTCAAATATCTGCAGTGTTCTTTTCCCTGTCTGCCAGTGGGCATCTGTTCTTTTATTCACTACGGCTCTGTCCCCTAGTTTCATTTGCTGATGAGCTGGCGATACACACTCACTCCTGTGATCTGACGTGTTTTATTGCATCGAGCCACATCCACCTATCCTTAGTGCTGTAGGACAAATTCTGTGCTTGAGTTAAAAATAGGTACCCTGATGAAATATTACATTGTAAAGCATACATTTTCACTTGCATAATACAGAAAAAAGAACTAATAAGTTAAGTTGTATTTGAGTAGATGGAGTCACATATAGTTTTTAAGTTGGAGCTCGGTCTGAAATTATAAGCTGTCATAGCCAACAAATAGTATATTATGGAGGCTTGAATGGATACACAAAACTTCAAACTTCTGAGACTATAAGTGTGAGTCATACTTGCACAAGATTGGCTAGTGCATTGGCAGCTATTTTTATTTTTTGTTATTTATTTCTTAAATAACAAGGAACCGCATGTTTCCTGGAATTCACTTTGGAATTCACAGTCAGTTTTACTTTGGAATGTAAAAGTTTCCCAAAATGAACGTGAATGTACTTATAGGCACAGTTAGCCCAAAAATAACAGTCTAGCACTAAAATAACACACACACACACACACACACACACACACACATATATATATATATATATATATACATACATATACATATATATGTGTCTGTATAAATGTGAAAAAAATGAAGGGGCTTGAATACTTCTGCAAGGCACTGTATGTATATATATATATATATATACACACACATACACACACACACACACACACACACACACACACACACACACACACATACACACATATATATATATATATATATACAGTGCCTTGCATAAGTATTCAAACCCCCCATTTTTTTCACGTTTTGTTATGTTGCAGGCTTATGTTAAACTGCATTAAATTACTTTTTTTCCCACATCAATCTACACTCCATACACCATAATGGCAAAGCAAAAACAGAACTGTCACAATAGTTTTTGAAATTTATGAAAAATAAAAAAATCTGAAATAAGTATGTTGCATAAGTATTCAAACCCTTAACTCAGTACTTAGCTGAAGCACCTTTATAGCCTCAAGTCTTTTTTGTTTGATCCGACAAAGCTTTGCTCATCAGCATTTGGCAATTATCTACCATTCTTCTACTCACCTGTTCACCTCTCAAGCTCTGTCGGGTTGGATGGGGGCAGATGCACATTTTCAGGTTTCTCCAGAAATATTTGATTGGGTTCAAGGCCAGGCTGTGGTTGGGCCACTCAAGGACATCCACAGAGTTGTCTATAAGCCACTCTTGCTGTGTGTTTAGGGTCATTGTCCTGTTGGAAGGTGAACCTTCTGCCCAGTCTGAGGTCCTGAATGCTCTGGACTGAGTTTTCATTAAGGCTATCTCAATATTTTGGTGCTCTGAGCTTTTCTTCTACTCTGACGGGTTCCTCAGTCCCTGCTGCTGAAAAACAGCCCCACAGCATGAGGCTGCTACCAGCATACTTTACTTTTTGGATGGTACTCTGCAGGTGATTAGCAGAGCTGGTTTCCTTCAAACATGATGCTTAGAATTGAGGTTCATCAAACCAGAGAATCTTGTTTCTCAGAGTCTGAGGGTCCTTTAGGTGCTTTTTTGCAAATTCCAAGTGGGTTTTTGTGTCTTCACTGAGGAGAAGATTGAGTCTGGCCACACTGACATAAAGCCCAGATCGGTGGAGTGTTGCAGTGATGTTTGTCCTTCTGTAGGTTTCTCCCATCTGCATATATGATCATGGAGCTCAACTAGAGTGACCATCAGCTTCTTGGTCACCAGTCTAGACAAGGCCCTCCTCCATCAGTTGCTCAGTTTGGCAGGAGGCCAGCTCTAGGAAGAGTCCTAGTTGTTTCAAATGTCTTCCATTATGGATAATGAAGGCTACATGATTCTGTGAACCTTCAATGCAGCAGAATTTTTTCTGAACTCTTCCCCAGATGTGTGGCTTGACGCAAACCTGTTTCTGAGCTCTACAGGCAGTTCTTTTGACCTCAGGGCTTGGTTTTTGCTCTGATATGCATTTTCAGCTGTTAGACCTTTTATTATGATGTGTGTACCGTTCCAAATCATACCCATTCAATTGAATTTGACACAGGTTAACTTCACTCAAAGTGTAGTAACACCTGCAAGCAATATGAATGCTCCTGAGCTAAATTTCATCTGTCCCAGATAAGGGTTTGAATACTTATGCAATGGAATCATTTAAGTTTTTTACGTTTAATAAATTTGTAAACATGTTAAAAACATGTTATTTGCTTTGTCATTATGGTGTATGGAGTGCAGATTGATGTGGAAAAAAAGTAATTTAAAGCGGTTTAACATAAGGCTGCAACATAACAAAACATGAAAAAAATGAAGGAGTTTGAATATTTCTGCAAGGCACTGTATATAAGTATGTACGTATGTATGTACGTATGTATGTATGTATCATAAAATGTATAATATGAAAACTGTTATTTAAAGCTGCAGTCCGTAAGTTTTGCCCAGTAGCGCCATATGTACTGTATATAAACCCTTAACCAGCCATAACCACTCAAGTTATAAAACGTTATTACGAGCTTGCCGTTGTGAATAAGGTAAGATGATAGTTTTGAACACTGATGTACTTGCTTAGAAATTGATTTTGGATCATTGTTAACCAAAAAAGTTACAGAATGCAGCTTTAAAAGATCCAAATTAGAAGATCAATTTGTTCACAAATCGCTACTTCTCTCATAAACACAGCAAGTCGAATGGTCGACTGTCAAGAATTCCAGTGCATAGCAAATGAAAATTTTGTTGTGTTTCTCAGACAAAATGATTATATGGCTTTAGAAGTTATGTATATATGCGCCTAAGTTATAGCCACTTTCATTTGTTATGGCGCCTTTACGTCCTCTTTTCCTCCTTATTTGCTTTTATTTTATTAAAAAGAGCAAACAGAGTATTCTTCATAATTACCCTTTGTGTTCAACAAATGAAAGTAATGCAGCTTTGGTGTGACAGAATTTCAGTAAATAGTAAGAGAATTTTCATTTTTAGGTAAACTATCTGTAAGTAGAGTAACAGAGTAAAACTTAGCTTAAACATTTTCATATACCCTGTAAAAAAACTGTAAAAACAGAGCACAGTTTATTTTAATAATATGAAGAAATTTTCCATATAGGCCTATTGATTTTTTATAAGGTTTTTACCTGTATTTTAAATTTTGCACAGTTATGTTGCATTTTATGGAAATAACGTAAAATAGTTTTCTATAGAAAAAAAAATCATATATATGTTGATATATTTGCTGTGAGCCCCAGCAACCATGCGGTAAGAGTCTGAGATGCATTTCTGTCAGCTAAATAAATGTAATGTGTAAATGTAGAATTCAGTCAGGAATGACTAAAGGCACAAGGCAAATGTCCTGCAGACTAAATAGATCTCAGCAGGGATCTTTTTGTTTCAGTGTTTGCATGGCTGGACCGCTCGGGCTGATAGTTATCTCATATTGTCCTGTCAGGCCATGAGATCGAAATCACACAGTGAACAGACTTTGTTTAATAAAGGCAGCTTGTGCCAGTTTACTTTAGACCTTTTCCACAGTCACATTTCCTATGGCAAGCGTGGCTGGTTTATTCCAAGGTCAGAGCTCCTGCTGAATTCATTATCCTCTGAGCTCTCATGCTAGCCGAATGCTGAGAGACACCAAAATCTTTAATATTTATACATTTCAATATTGAATCATTAAGGCTGATTTTGTCATCTTTTACTCACCCTCATGTTTGTTAGCAAAGGGAATCTCAATCTCTGAAATGACCATAACTATAAAAAAGTATATGAATAGTACATTTGAAAAGAGTAGCTTGGACAATCTGTAAAATGTCTTATTTGAGTAAATTCATTTTAATTTAGATTTTTATATAATTTTGATTTTTAAACTAAGTTAGCATCTTAGTTTAATAATAATAATAATAATAATAATTATTATTATTATTATTATTACTATTATGATTATTATTATTATTGTTAGTTTATTGTATTTTACTCCTTTATTGTATTTTACTAGACGTGGCCAACTTGAGTAGCATGTTTCAGATACATGAGGGTTCCCACAGCTCAAATGACTGCCATCAATCATTGGGCAGTTTTAATTATAATAAGGGCCGGAGGATATTAATCTAATTTTTATGGAGCCTCTGATTTTATTAGTTTCACAAATCATATCTTCTGTCATGCTATGCTATTTGTAACCTATGACACTGATCTTTCATTCATTAGTTCTCTATTAACAAATGCCATTGTATTTATGACATATGTGACCCTGGAGCACAAAACCAGTCTTAAGTAGCACGGGTATATTTGTAGCAATAGCCAAAAATACATTGTATGGGTCAAAATTATCAATTTTTCTTTTATGCCAAAAATCATTAGGATATTAAGTAAAGATCATGTTCCATGAAGATATTTTGTACATTTCCTACTGTAAATATATCAAAACTTAATTTTTGATTGGTAATATATTGACCAAATATTGTCCTATCCTAACAAACCATACATCAATGGAAAGCTTATTTATTCAGCTTTGAGATGACGTATGAATCTCAATTTCGAAAAACTGATTGGTTTTATGATCCAGGGTCACATATTTCTTGTGTGTAATTTCTGTGCCACTAGTGACTGTTTTCAAACAGGTTTCCTGAACACAGATAGTCCCTCCTCAAACACAAACCATTGGTTGAGTGAAACAACACTTTTTTATTTTTTTTATTTTTTGGGGGAATCAATCAGTAGTTTTTGCATATTAAGGTGGGATATAAAATCTATTTTAACACTGAATTATCTTTGAAAATGACACATTCTAGGGTTGGAAGCATAGATAAAATTATTGTATGTTTTTAATTGACTCTTAAGAGGAGCATGTAGGAGTATTTGTTCTTTCCTTCACAAACAGCTCAGTTCAATCTATTTGTCAGCCATTATTTATACTATAATCAGTTTTTCAATATTGCTGAGCTGTACTAAGCCACAGAATATTGAAACAAGCAGTTTATCACAAACAAGTAAGATGGCCGATAGAAAACCTATGCTGCTTGTCATTGCTTTTTCTAATTGTGAGAGATGTAACTCATCAGTGCAGAATGATTTAATAAAAACAACTGTAATTCTTCGGATAAGATTTCTGGATTCTGGGTTTATAAATCATAAGTTAAGAGTTTTAAACGTGGGAGGTTGAGATAAGCCTGAAGGTTTGTTTTTGAAGAAATTCCTGGTATTCGTGAAGAAAAAGCTTGTTTTTTTACGAATGTATTCTTGGAATCAAACAGAAGTTATTTACTCAGCTCATCCTCATTTGAATCCTTTTCAAACCTTTTTCTTTTTTTCCATGGAGCACAGAAGTTGAATTCTGGAGAAAATGGGCACTGGAGCTGTCAAGCATAAATAATATGAAATTCAGGTTATTCACTGCTCCTGAATATTCATTACCATTGAATTAAACTCCAGTTGCAATCGCACAGAAAAGAGTGACCAGTAAGTTCTTCAAAACATCTCCTTTTGTGTTACACAAAGGGAAGTCTTACAGGTTTGAAATTAGATGAGGTTGAGAAAATGATGATAGAATTTTCATTTTTAGTTGAACTAACTACAAATTGAGATCCTGTTTGCTATTCCTGCAATATTTAAGCATTTTGTAACACACCGCTTGAAAGTCTCCCTACTAATTCTCACCGCTGAATGCAGTGATGGTCCTGAGCATCTCACCAGGTAACACGATCTATCCAGTGACCCGCTGAGTGATGATGTGGAGAGGTCTTGTTTGTCACTGTTTGTTTTTCTCCACACAGGATGCAGCTAATGGCCTGCACAGACTCGAGAGATCACACACCGACTGTGGCAGAATATGGGCAGGTAATGACAGCTTTTTTAAGTCATCACAAATAGATGGGTACATGCAATGGGATATGTTACATTTTCTGCTTATTTTCTATATTTCAGCTGTAGAAGTGAACTGTCTTGCTTCCTCTGTGAGATTTCTACATTTCTAAGCCACATCACAATGCAAAATCACAGCCTTCAGAATTGGCTGAGTTCTGCAGAACTGGCTACCAAACTGTTGCAAACTTTATGAAATTTAATATTGCTTCACTCTATACATGAAAAACCACATGCATTCATAATGTCAGTCAAGAGAATAGATTTTCTCTTGGATTGATTGATTTATTGATTGATAGTAATGAAAATGAAGAAAAACTGTAAAATGAACATATAATGAAAATCTGAAATAATGAAATATAATGCAAAAAAGTCTAAAAATAGACTTTTGTGAATTGCATGAAAACATATGATTTTTAGATAAATGTAAGCATGAGGGCCTGCACCTAAGGAACGCAACATTAAATTGCATCTAATGGACAGATAAACCGAGAGTAAACCTATTTTATTCAGCTGAACGCTGCACATTCATTTCAGCATTTCTAATGTATTTACTTGAACTTCTCAGGTAATAACTGTGGTGCGACCCATTTCAGAGGCGGCCAAAATTAGAATTTAAAATGCACTGAGTAAAGCTCCCTATGAACTTGACACATGATGCTTGCTCACTGACAAGAATCTGTAACAATCATTTACATGCACACGCTCATTTTATTTGTTTGTTTATTTATTTATTTTTTCATAATTCATTACTGTTGGTCACTCTTTACGCCTGTGGGTTTTGCAAATATTTAACCAATGAAAAGTATAAAAAAGTTCTTGCAACCAAACCTAACTCAAGCTTGAATGAAGTGCCACACACATTTTGGACATGTTTTTAATGCAAGGGTAAAAAAAGAAATGAAGAATGGTTGTTTGAATATGTACAGCGTTTTCTTTACTCAGTAAACACTATACTTATTTAAAACCTCGTAACTCCACTTGAGCTTGATTTTGGTAAAATGTTAATAATATAATGACACAAATGCACGCGTCTGACCATATACAAAGCCACAACATCAACTTTAACAACACAGTGTTTTTTCCATTTCCATATGAGCTTTCTGCCCGACAGCGATTGTAAGTTCTACTGAATAATACATTTTTAACAAGCAGAATAATACAGCATCATGATATACATAGTCTCACTATTAGCTACGACTTTTAGCTAGCCTATTGTAGTCTTTCGAAGGACAAAACATGAACTTTGGGCTTTACATCATCAGGCCAGCTGTCCCTTTATTTTGCCACAAGACCCTGTAGAGGCGCGAGGCCCTGTGCGGTCGCACACTTGGCACAGCCCTTGCAACGGTTTTGGTGTTGGTTAAACCCTATAGTGCTCTAAGCACATTCCTGCATTAAAGCAGAGACCAAACCTCCACCATTCACAGGCTGTTTACATTACAGCTATAGACTGTTGCCTCTGAGTCTGAACCATTCCAGATTCCTACCAGGCTGGGTCTTATTGTTTATGAGAGTGGAGAATGAGCATCTTTAATATTTTTTAAATACAGTTTTACCTCAAGTTTAGTCTTTAGAAACTAATGTCTAATCTGATTAGCTGTAAAACTAACACCATAAAAGTTTTTGGTTTTAATATACATGATTGTCTAGACAGCATGTGCAGTGCTTTTTGTTTTGATTAATCATTGACATGTAAAGTTTGTTTGAAGCAAGTTGCCAGCTGTGTTCTGTAAAACTTTTCTGAGATTTGCTCAGATCCAGATCTCTCTGGCAAGGGAAACATCATTTGTTTACTAGAAAAAATGCTTCATTTATTTTCCTGTTGCACTTTTCATTTAAGTGGAACTTTGATGAACCATCAAAGCAGCCGTGAAATGTGCATTACAACAGCACATATTTCCTTTGGGTGGATTATAGAGAGTTTGTAAGGAATTAATGACAAATATGAAAATATACCAAAGTATGAGGTGTGAACAGTTCCGCCCAAAAACAGAGTCAGGCACAGATGAGATCTCTGGAACAAGCTTGTACCATATGGTACTGTTCTCCATGCACAGCCAGTGAATATGCTACTGCTTATTTACACTTCAGCTTGATGAAATATGTCTAAAACGGTGCCAAAACCATCGGAATTCAAGTATAACATGTTAACGTGCAAATCACATCATCACTTACGTTGGCACATCTGAACGTTATTGATTGTAGTTGTCATCTTTCATGGATATTCTAGATGACAACCGGCTGAGAATACTTGGCGTCAACATTATTTCAGGCACTTGTGAAAGCAGGCAACAGTGTTCTGTGTTAGAGGACTGCTTTCATTAACGTTGCACCTCGGCAGTCTAGCAACAAAAGCAATTTATCCCATGTGTTCCCTTGCAGTGATAAGTCATCTCCCGAAAAAGAAGTTCTGGAGACAACCCAGGCTCAACCAATCATCTATCAAATGGGAAACCATGCATCATAATAAACATCCTCAGCAGTGCCAGACCAACTGAAAGTCTGAAATTGATATTTCCATGCATGTATAGTGATTTTAGGATGAGAAGAAGGACTGATTAATATAATGAAGAGACCAAATCCGCCTGGCTGCTTGAAAATAGCAAAGACGGACATATCCTCTGTATTACTGAATGATAAAGCAACAAAAGGTCAAGTGACACTCAGCTGATGGGCTGCAACCCAGAAATGAATCTGATCACAGATAGCAGGGAAAAAACAATACTAAATGCAAATAGTAACATTTATTGTGCGTAAATGGAATGGAAGTCAAACTAGCCAGATGCCAAAAGAGCAGGTGCATGACCATGATATGCCCTTGTGCTCAAAAAAACAAGAACAAAACTACAAATTTATTAAATATGGGATCACTTGCAATGAGAATAAACATGGGTTGTGCCAACCACAATGTGCATGTTGTGTGAAATACTGAGAGCTTGAAACCACTGAACTTACACTGATATTTAACCAAACATGATTAACCACACTGTGGTGTATCCATTTTAAAACAAGTGGACAGAGGAAATGAACTATGCTGCAGTCGACTGAAATATGAACACAATATGGACCAAAGGCATTGAAACAAACAAACCAAAACCAATTACAGTTCGCTACCCTTCTCAGAACTGCCGTCTCCTTCTTTGTTTGTGTGTGCAACAAGGGAATTCCTGATGCTGTTTTGATTCCGTTACAAATTTTATAAGCTCTAATCCAGTACCATTTTTGCCAATATCCGATATGCCGATATTTTTCAAATAATTTTGGTTGATAGCTGATGCCTATATGTATTTCCTTTTGTTTTTAAACAACAACAAGCCTCTCCTGTGAAGAAATTATAAACAAATTATTTTTAGTAGAACTAATAAACATTATTAAAGTTCTTTTTTTAATAAGGGTACATTGAAAGATTTGAAAATAACAATAAAATCAGTCTCTGCTAGGTTTTTTTTAGACCTTAACATTTTATTTGTGGATTTAACATTAATAGATAGTTTAAAGGAAAAGAGCTGAAAAAGCTCTAAAAATCAGTTTTCATAAAGTTTTCATAATCCATTTGTAAAAATC
>JAFVLL020012014.1:0-11744 GCA_021397915.2 Tor tambroides
TATTTTGTTGTTGGATGTAATAATGAATATAGCAGTCGTCATTTACTCCCGACATCTGAGCTGCTGAAGATGCAGAGGATTAACGTTGCTTTTGTTTTGAAGTGAATGCGCCGATCCCAATCTGCTTAAATGTATCTATGTTTGCGTGAATCATTCGTGATCCAGTCTCACCTACAGAAGAAGTGAGTATAAGGGTTTTTTTATGAATCTTTGCAAATCGCCTTTCCTAATAATGTACTAGTCAGTTTCACGGCTAAAGTAAACAGTACTGCTCGTCACCCCACGGAAGAGAGGGGCGGGGTCAGCAGAGCTCATTAGAAAAGTGTTTATTACATTTGAAATATGGATATCTTACAAAAACGCATGGATTTGCTACAGGAGGCCTTTATTCACCCCCCGGAGCTGTGTGAGGGACATTTTACTATGAATGCGTGCACTTTATTTCACATCTTCTGAACTGTTGACAAAAAGCACCCGCTTACCCCCATTATAAGGCTTGGAGGGGCCAGGACAATTTTTAATATAACTCCAATTGGATTCGTCTGAAAGAAGAAAGTCATATACACCTAGGATGCCTCGAGGGTGAGTAAAACACAGGCTAATTTTCATTTTTGGGTGAACTAACCCTTTAAGATCTGTTTACAGAGTCTAAAATCTTTTTGTTTAATACTTTTATTTTTTAAACATAGTGAAAGATGATTTTTTTGTTAGAACATATTTAAGAAGTATTTTCTTAAAACTAGTTTTATTCTTCTAGACTCTTCTGTAAATGTATCGTGTTTTAAGGCTGTTTAACGCAATGATTGCATTTCCCTTTCTAACACAGTAAGTGTAAAGTGACATCTATGACAAAAGTAACAACTAAACACAAATATGCCAACTCATTTTTCAGTTTGTGATTGGTTATGGTTTCATGTCTGCTAATTTGTCAGACAGCAATTTGTGTCACAACGTAGACGGTAATAATCAGTCACTGATAGCATGACAACTGTGTGCTGGGAGTACTTGACTTATTCTGTCTGTAAGAACTGATGAACAAAAAGCCCTTTTAAATATTTTTACTGGAAATCATGACAAAAATATAGATAACTAAAAAAAATCTTTAGAAATGTTGTTCTCAATGAATAGGATCAATAAACACTGTGCTCGGAAAACTAAAAGCCTTTTTAGATTAGTGAGAAAAACACTCAAGGTGTGATAGTGTTACTGTGTACAATGGTTTTTTTGAGTATTTAATGAGCAAATAATTGGTTTGCATCAGTTCAAAAGTCCAAAAACTAAACTTCTTTTTATACTAAGCATACTCCTCATTCAAACAGGGTACTGACTTATATTCAGTGAATAATGCACATTCAGCACTACCTGTCATTTTCAGTACATAATTGCTGGTGTTTGCCAAGGCAAGCATCACTATTACTATTACTCATATGGTCATTGATTTAAAGTCTATGTACTGTATTAAACTCAAGTGCATAACTGGATGAATGATGTGTCAAATCATTCAGCCTGCTGAAAAGAGGTGTTTTCTTTAAGCAATTTGATTTCCATAGACATCCATTGTGAAAAAAATAAGTATACTTTAGCATACTTTTAAGAAGACTACTTGTTACAAAAATGATATGCTTTAAGTAAGCAATATGGTACGAGAGCAATAAGGTCTATATTGTGAATAAGTCACGGCTGAAAAGCGTTGTTAGGCAAAATGTGAAAAATTCAAAAATAACTTAAATTCAGTTTACATGTATTATAGTTTATATATTTTATATGCAATTATTATTAAATTTCAATTTAATAATTACTACTTTTGTCTTTGAAATATGGTTAAAGTGCACTGCACATTTAGTACAATTAAGCACTTCTTTTTTCACACTGAAGGAGTAAAATGAAGCATATGTGGAGACCAGACTGTCTTTAAGATGGACTCTTTTGTAATTATGTAACCACCTAGAAACCAGAGCATTGTAGCAACACTCGAGCAGCTGCATAGGAAAAGTCTTACAGTGGACACAACATGAGATTAACTGAATCACTGTCAGCACTTCACATCCCAAACACTCTTCTGCACAGAATCAGGATATTTAATGATTTCGCACAGTCAAACAGGACATTGTGAACCTTGATTATATTTGTCCTATCGGCAACCCAGAATGCAATCGTTTGAGTGATTTATTATGAGTTGAACAAAGGTTGAAGTTGGTCAGCCGGAGTCTGGCTTGCGAATGTGATGCTTGTTAATTTAATTAAAACAATTTAATTAGGACGAGAGATTGCTCTTTGGGCGAGAGGAGGCGGATGGTGCGGCAGAGTCTGGGAAGAGCCGCGGGTCAGACGTGCGCTGATTCCACTGCTCTGAATCTCACACACACACACACACACACACACACACACACACACACACACATGTTCGTTTTTGTGAAAAGTGGGGACATCCCATAGGCGTAATGGTTTTTATACTGTACAAACTGTATGGGCTATTGCCCTACACCAACCCTACACCTAAACCTACCCCTCACAGGAAACTTTCTGCATTTTTAGATTTTCAGTACACTCCATTCTGTGTGATTTATAAGCGTTTTGAAAAGTGGGGACATGGGGTAATGTCCTGAAAAGTCACCTTCTCCTTGTAATACCTATGTCATACCTTTGTCATTATACAAATCTATGTCCTGACTTTTCACAAAAACGCGCACACACACACACACACACACACACACACACACACACACACACACACACACACACACACCAGCACAATCTTCATCCTCATTCAAGATCTCTGCACCTCGTAATCCTGCGCGTGATGCAAGAACTGCGCAACTGTGATAAATGTTCTGGAAGAGGTTTTTAGTCGTCATATGAAAATGAGAAATAAGAGTGTCCCTTGTCTTCAGAGTATGAGTTTAAATTTAGGATTATGACGATTGCAAATCCACTCATGTTATATTCATATTCATACATATTCATATTCATTTCATCTATCTCAGTCTGACATCATAACACAGGGTTTATAAAAGTGTTTATGCATTGTATTATTATATTATAATATTATATTATATTATATAATAATATTATATTATATTATTAAGCAGTTTTATGGTTAACTCATGTAAAGCCATTTTATTCTGCATTGAAACTGCATCAAAAAGGCAAATGTGTTTTTATATACTGTGTATATCATATTATTAATAATTAAAATTAATTATATTATATTATATTATATTAAGCTGTAAAGGGACCCCTTAAGATTGGGTCTCTGCTGTATATTATATTTTATAATATGCAGTACAATATATTTTAAATTATATATAAATTATTTAATATTATATTATAATATAATAAACGGCAGAGTCCCAACCCTGTTATATTATATTATATTATATTATATTATATTAGACATATAATATAATATAATATAATATAATATAATATAATATAATATACATTATATTGTACATTATATTGTAATATATTGTTATAATATAAAATAATTCATATAAAATTATACCATTATTATATTATATTATATTATATTAATATTATATTAATATTATATTATATTATATGCAGTATAAATTATATATTCATTATTTAATATTATAATATAATAAAGGGCAGGGTGCCAAGTTGACAACCTTATGCAGGGCCCCCTTCACATCTAATATAATATGTGACCCTGGACCACAAAACCAGTCTTAAGTGTCAATTTTTTGAAATTAAGATTTATACATCATCTGAAAGCTGAATAAATAAGCTTTCCATTGATGTATGGTTTGTTAGGATAGAACACTATTTGGCTGAGATACAACTATTTGAAAATCTGGAATCTGAGGGTGCAAAAAAATCTAAATATTGAGAAAATCGCCTTTAAAGTTGTCCAAATGAAGATCTTTGCAATGTATAATACTAATCAAAAATGAAGTTTTGATATATTTATGGTAAGAAATTTACAAAATATCTTCATGGAATATGATTTCTACTTAATATCTTAAGGATTTTTGGCATAAAAGAAAAATCGATAATTTTGACCCATACAATGTATTTTTGGCTATTGCTACAAACATACCCCAGCGACTTAAGACTGGTTTTGTGGTCCAGGGTCACATATAATATAATAAATATAATATAATATAATATAATATATCATTTTAAATAATAAATAGTTTATACTGTTATTAATATTATATTATATTATATTATATTTATTATATTATATTATATTAGAAGGGACTGAATTGGTCAAAACAGCATAATGGTGCTGTTGTGGTGTTAGCATTTTGCTAACTTCAACCAAACCCTCACTCTGTCCAAAACCCTGCCCTCCAAAGTCAGGTAAGCAAACCCCTACAAAATGAATAACAGACAGAGAGTTTCATCTGCAATTCCACTTTAGAAAATGCTGTCGTCATATCAGCCAAAGTCATCCCTCTCTTAGACAGCAATAAAAAGGCTAAATTCATGGCTGGTTCTCAGTCAAGCATTACGAGCTGACCCAACCATTCCAGAGGATTTATCCCGCTGAGCCGCAGCGTCACCGGTCAGTGTCTTTCATTTCTCACCTCAGCGAGTCCGTACGCTCGTTACAGAAGCATCACCTTGAATTAATCCCTCCATAAAGCAGAAAAGTGCTGTGAGATAATGTACGACCACACCATAACTGTATTATTGTGCTCAGTTGTGTTGTAGCGGAGGGCCTGAGATGGAGTGAGCGTATTTGTGTAGTTTTTTTCATGTCTGGGATAAAGTCCTGGCAAACAGCTGTGTAAAGGGAATTGGAGGCTATAGTTGTGAAGGCTAGAGAGGGCAGCAGGCCTTGGTTGTCTGGCTGTGACGTTTTAAATTATCTGTCATCTGAGGACTTGTTGAACAGCTGCAGTTTGTCAACGACACACACCCAAGGTTATGAGCCAGAATCGGCTGAGGTAGCAGCTTCAGAGTTATCAGGTACAAACAATTAAAGAAATCATTATCATCACTTATTAGGTTCAGTTTACATATTATTAAATCAGCATAAGTAATAATATTTCAGCCCTGTAATAATATTTTCTGAAAAAATCCTGCAAGAGCACACACACACACACACACACACATACAAAATCTACAAAGCTGTTATTAAAAGTAACAAATTTATCTTATTTTACTGGAAAATGAAAGAACATTTTAACAAACTTGGATAATTACCTTAACCTTTTAAACAACTGGGAAGTAAAAAATCACCTGTCAATTTCAGCAAGTGAAAAACATGTTATGTATGTTATCATCTTTGACAGACAGCATGTTGAAGCCGCTCAGGCTCCTTCTCTGAAAGAGGTGACGTAGTCAAAACATCTAGTACACTGTAAAAAAAATTCTGTAAAATTTACTGTAAAAAACTGGTAGCGGTGGTTGCCAGAATTCTACCGTAAAAAATATGGTAACAACGTTTTAGGTTTTAACTTAAATTTACAGTTAAATACCGTAATTTCTTTAACTAATATAATGTTAATATACCAACCTATTAAAGTACTGAAATCTGTTTTTTTCCTTTGAAATACACTGATAACCACCAAATGCAGATGGTGATGAGAAAGTCGCATGATGAACCAAAGCCCATCACAAGCAGCTCTTAAATAATAGCATATATAGAAGGTGCACAGTGTCATTCACACAAACACTAAACACCATCATGGTGAGACTCATTAAACTGAAATATGCTATAAACATTAATTTAACAACATTAGATGTAACATACAACCCTAATAAACACAACTGATAAGAAAAAACTAAGAAGAAACATAGTTATTTCAAAGAAAAAACGTCAAATTCAAACAGAATTTGAAATGGAACACAGGGAATTCTGGGAATGTCAGTTTACGGTTTTTCCCTGTAAATTTTACAGGAACTTACCATTAACCATTTAACAGGTTTTTACTGTAGCATTTTCACAGTTTTTTACCATTAAAATCATGGTAATTTTTTACAGTGTAGCGCAGGTTTCTCGTAAATACTATTATGTATTGTTCATGATATTTTTTGACAGACATCGATATTGTGATATCCAAATGATGTGGGTTTGAAAACACACTGTAAAAAAAAAATTGTTTCAAAAAGTTGTTTCAACTTAAAATAATTTGTTACCCCGCTGACTTAAAATTTTTAGTTTAGTCAGCTTGAAATTTTAAGTTACTCAATGTTAATTTAAGGGACAACTGGAATATTTTAGTTGACTAAACTAAAAAATTTAAGTCAGCGGGGTAACAAATTATTTTAAGTTGAAACAACTTTTTTTTTTTTTTACAGTGCAGATGGATCATAAGGTAATAAATATTTATTTCTTAGCTGGCAAGTAATGAAGTGATTGATGCCCATGAGTGTGTAATGTCAGTGTTTTTATTTCTAATATTCCAACTGACAGCCAGCTTAAGTTTTTGACGCACGTGATAACATGCATAAGGGGTGAACTATGTTTGATTGTTGGGTATAATAAAATGAGAATTTAAGCTTTTTGCATAGCTAATAATACTTCTTTTATGGAATGAAGTTTATGTCGTGGCTTAAATAAATTACATGCCCCTCAAAACTGACATGTTTATTTGTCAAATGTTACATTCAGCTGCCGCAAATTCGTTGACTTTCGAAATTTTTTAGGCAGAAAGTAGTTTTCATTGTCTCTTATGACAAATTTTTTTAAATTAAACCCTTGAAAATGCAGATCCTGTTGTAAAATAAAATAGTGCAAAATCACGTAAAACTATATATATATATATATATATATATATATATATATATATATATGAAGGAGCAGGACACTTAATTTGCTAAGTGTTGTAATGAATGTAATCAATCTTTGATGGGTGCTGTTCTGAATACAGATGAAGTGTAATACTGGATTGTTGATAATGATGAAACTTTTTTTCATTTTTGATGAGAAGCCATCTTTTTCCTGGTAACTGATCCTGTCAGTATGTGAAGATTGAGCTTGGCTAATATTTAATGAAGCCACACTGGCGCTGACATAATTGCAAGATTGAAGATGCAATTAAAATGGCTGTAACACTGACTCATTTTGGATGCACTAGAATCAAATCAATGTCTAATACAAGACACGTTGTCAGATTGATTTTTTAAGAACACAAAACAATGCTTCTTGTTAATATTATTTTGTTGTTTTGAGCAATATTGTGCACCATGCACTAACAGTGAGCTGTGAATCTGTAGAGACCACCCACTCTCTCCAGATAGCTAGTTTCTGTTCAGCCAAACGTTTGGCAGGACCTACAGCTTTTGTGTTTTGTGTTGCTTGCTATCACGAATAAGTTTACCTCAGTTTGAATAATACCATTTACATAATCGAGAAAATATAATGACCATTTGATTTATTTGTACTAGTTATATCACGATTGCATTTGTTGTTTACAACAGTGTTACAAAAAAATTGAAAGTTGTCTTTTACCTCAAGAACACAAGAAATTTTGAGGACTGTGGCATTCACAAAATATTTTTTTTTACAATTAAACACATCTGGATAAATTGCTAAGGGTGAATTTATCATAATATATTTCCAGATGTTGTTTTGTGATTGATATATACAGTAAGTATACTGTCATTTCATGACTTTTCACACTTACTTTGCAAAAGCTGTACAACTTTACAATTTGACATTTCTGCATATTGCTTTTGTTTTATAATGACAATGAGTTTTTTGCAATACTAGAATGAGAATGGTGGGAGAAAGGGTTTAATTATCGAAAAATTCAAATCGCAGTGCAATAAAGAAATCTTAATGGACTTCATTTGGAGAGTATCATTTCATTATTTTCATTCTGGGATGAAATATAACCTGGACATGTCCTTGGTGGTTTTGTGAGTTTCTCCCAAAGACATTATGTAGGCGATATGTAAACTTGAATGTCATACAATGAATCATTGTGGACAATTAGCGTTCTTGAGAAGCAATAACACTTTGTTGATGTGTTGATGTGTGGATTGCATAGAGAATTTCCTCCCACACTGAACAAGAGAAGTTTGGCAGATCCCCTGAAGCAATTATCATTATGGAATATCTAGATGCATCTCCAAAGGTTTGATTTGGTCTGCCAAAATCACTCGTCCGATCCTGTTTATTTGCGCTCGCTAAAACTTTGTCTAAGTCAAATGTGTCATTATAGCCAGCTAGTTTGTTGGCAAGACAAAACAGACATCCATTCTGCTGATTACATCTGATTATTCCTAGACATCACATTCACGGGCTGCTTTATCTGAGCCAGACTTCTATTGTATTTGTATCTGTTTATTTGTTCTGTTCTATTTACAATATGTGCTCTGGCAGTCGCACAGATAAAACAGCAGGAGTATCTCGGAGAGCCGTAAAATCAGTGTGAGTGCAGTGGAGATAATGTGTCCCATAAAAAGCAAAGTGTCCTCTAAGCGGTATGCGGTCACCCCAGAGCAAAGACGCGGACACAACTTCTCATTCACTGCCGCACATCTCTATCTCCCTCAATGCAAACAGAGGGATCAGTCTCAAGCTCAGTGAGTCCAGTGATCATATCAGAATGTTAAAGGTACACAAGAAGAAAAGACGAGGGGAGGATATGGCAAACATTGCATCACGTTTTCATTAGGGTCTGGTTTAGACAGTGAGTGTGTTAATATGGCCTGATACTATCTGTAATTATCAAAATAACTTGCATGAGCACGTCCGCAGTAGAGACGTACCTGAAGCTAAAACACCTTATATGGAAAGGCACGGATAATGGCTTCAAAATGAAATATTACTGAGCAATAGATAAAATATTTGTCAGACACAGTCACTCCTTGTGTTTGGTAAGCCAAAGCATTAACCTCTACAATTATACATAAACTTTTAAAATAATGCAAAGATGAGTGTGTGAAGTGAATGAGCGAAATGCATCTTCCTCTGTGCGTCTCCCAGAAACCAGCGCTTGACCAGAGTAATATCAACTGAGATACTGAATCATACATGTTTCTCTCAAGCTCTAACTACTTTATTAACTTCCCGTTTTTTGGAGAATTAGCTACAATCGTTGTCCATTTGGAGTGTCTCTGTCATTTCACTACACTCATTCAACGGTAAGCCAGTTGAAATTACCTTGGGATCGTTTAGTCAGCCAATTTCCTTAGATGACAGGTCTCGTTTTTTTCCACCATGAATTGGTAATATCATATAATTGGACAGCTGTGGGCTGGTTGCAAGCTGTTCAAACAAGTGCATTATTTGTCAGTATTTGTTAAATCTTGAAAATGATCCAGACTCTGAGTCACTCTGTAAATATGTCAGATGTATCTAATGAAACTGAATCACATTGCATAGTGTTTTTGAATCAGTTCAGGGACAGTTGTATTGTGCTGATATTATGCATTCCAGCAAATCAAAAGCTGTAAACTATGACAAAAAATAATTGTTCTGATAGGATAGTGGCAGATGGATGGATGGACGGATGGCAGTATTTTTGTCTTGTTTTCTAGTTTAAAAAAATACCATTAAAGCAATATGAATGAACATGAAAAACAGAAATGCATAAATGTTTGAGTTGTTTTCTGATAATAAATATAGTTTTTTTCTTACCCAGTTCCAAAATGGATTTTTCTTGTTTTAAGCATAAATCTAACAAAATGTGGAGTGTAATTGCATAATTCATCTTAAAATGATATTTGTATTCTATAACTGTTTATACTCAAGCTGTATTATGCAGTCTGTTTTTTTTTTATGATGACATTTTAAAGAGGATTTTCCTCATTGAGAATCTTTAGGGGAACAAATGAACTTCTGCTTGTGTGTGAAAAAGTCTGAGAATGTCAGCTGTTTTCATTGTGATTTGCAGGTGCTGAAGTGTCATTAATCAAACGGGTGTTCTGTTCTCGAGAGACTGCCGGGCTGCGGCTCTGACTCACACTGGCGTTTTCTATCCTTCTTTGCATCTTTTCTTTTGTTAGCTCCTCCTGCAGGCTGTCTGTGGGCCACTTGACTTATGCAATGTCAGATTGCATAACTGCAGCATAGCACATTTTTCCATACATTCCCAGTGCAGGAATGGGACCTTGAATAATAAAATGGCTTATCTCGTGAATTGTCAGCTTCATTAAATTATTCACGCAATGCAATGGGTACAGACAGGCTCTCCGCCACTGGAGCAGAGAATTGACGCTTGAGAAATGAGAAATCCTTTTTGTTTGCCTATATCGCTGTGTTTTTAATGAAATCAGAGGGCTAAGTCTCTTTTCATTATGTTTACCATTCTTTGCAGCACAGGTGGACCAGCTTCAGTTGAGCTATCTGGAACTTTAAAGAGAGAGTTTTATATTTATAATAATCTATGCCTAAAACCCAGACCTCCATCTGTTGGTTTCTATGTGAAGGGATTCAAGTAAACACAGTTAAAATATACACTTGCTTTTACCTCTGAGAAAAACTAGCTTCACTTTGATTTAAAAATTAGTTTACATGTTAGTAAGTCAACAGTTACTGTTTCATTATTTGGCAATAAATGGCAAAAAATCTTATAAATATTATATATGTATATTGAAAAAAATCAATTCTTAGAAATTTTTAGTAAGATGTTAGCTGCCCTGCCATGTAACTATCTCTATGAACTATTTAAAATATTTGTTTTGTTGAAAAATAAATCATTACTTTACATGTTTCCTTAAAATGTAAGATCTCTGAATGGGCATTTTGGGGGGAATAAAACATAACATTTTCATGTTTAAAAATAAGGGAGTTTTTACTTCCTACAATAATTTAATTTAATTTTTAATTATTTAATTTAAGTTTAATTTAATTTTCTTTAATGTAATTTAATGTATGATTTATGTATAATTTATAATTTAATTTAAATAACTTATTAATATTTTTATTATATATTTATTCATTTTTATAATTTATAATTTATTTTCAGTTATTTTATCTTCATTTATTCAATCCTGCCGTACCCTATTACTGATGAAATCCCACTTACTGACAAGTAGCACATCACCTTTCACATTATAAGCCACATTTTAATAATCAAGAGATCAGACAGTATGTCACTTTATGTTGACGATCCCACTGTAACTGTCTATGTTGGCAGCATTTGCATGTTTGATGGAGCGAGTAAGTCGTTTCATTCAGTTCCCATCAAAGAGAATGAGATTCAGAGACTCAGGAGCGTCTCATCACACTCATGTCATCTTGACTCTCTTTTTGCCCGTCAGGGTTTCTGTTGGTGTAGCCCTCAAGCATGAAGTGGAATTTGTTCAAGAAGAAGCCTGCAGCCATGGTGGGCCCCGAGCCCACAGGTGCCAGTGCCCTGACCATGGCCCCTGCTGTTTCCACACCTGCAGACAACTCCACCGAGCACCAGGGCCCAGTCAGTAAAAATGACGTCTTTGGTGACATCAAAAACAAGTTCCTCAATGAGATGGACAAGCTTCCACGTGAGTATTTGACTATTTGTTGTGCGATATTTCATAGTTCCTAACCAACATAACTCAAGCTCCAAACTCAGCTCAGATCTTCAGACTCTGGTGTTTAGTGTGTTGCATCTTTTCTAACCGATTGGAGCATGCCAGGCTCTACTGTACTGTCTAGAAACACCCTAATAACGCCCTAGCCAACATAAAAGTCTGTCTTGACTAGGGCTGCCCCCGATTTTCTAAATCTATTTTCTATATTCTATCTACACTGTAACCGATTTCTGTAATTTGAACAGTATTTTACTGTAATATGTACAGTAAGATACTGTAAAATGTATATACAGTATTTTACT